>CABHPR010130262.1:1972-44061 GCA_902168415.1 Peromyscus melanophrys
CTCTCTCTCTCTCTCTCTCTCTCTCTCTCTCTCTCTCTCCCAGATTCTAGATGCCTCCCAAACATCTGTCAAGATTCACTTCCTGTTTTTTATGAATATAAAAACTAAATTTTTTCACCTTTGACACCTCTGAGGAGTCCCTCCACCGTCCTCTTTGTCCCTCTCCATCAAAATTCCTACCATGTGTGCTATAAAAATGACTGCCCCCATACTAAACCGTAGGGGCAGCAACTGTGTCCCGTCTTCCTGTTGTACAGAACACACCACCAGACTGAGTACACAGATATGTATGAGTCTGATAGATAAATTAATAAATTCCAGGGTTGATAAGGTTCTAACACCTTCAAAATGGAGATTTTGAGTGCTTAAATTTACTTGCAAAAATTCTATAGGGGCTGGTTCAACAGCAGAAGCCCTGGACTAGCATTAGTACGCACAAAACCTCAGGTTCCATCCCAGGTCCACAAAAAAATAAAAGTAGTTTTTAATCCTATAAACTCCTTTCAGATAAACCTCCTGTGTCACTTGTGTTTGGTCCTGTGCTGCTGGTGCTCACTGGAGTCTGAACACCACTGAAGGAGAATAAGCAGAAGACGGTGTGAAATGTCTCCCACGCAGCCTCCTGCTGTGGCATCCACCAGCCTGATGACTCTCTGAGACAATGAGGGAGTCAATGGTATGTGTGGGTCCTGAATGAGTGGTGTAAATGGCCGCTGACATGAGGACTCCGGCGTGCACAGAGTGCTCATTTTGGTGTTAGTCCTCTGCATCCAAGAAATAGCTGGTCTCATCCTGTACACTGCCATCAGAAAGAGCCTTTTTATTTTTTTTTTAAACTAACCCATGGAAGTGAAACTTCATCAGAAAATATAATAATTTAAATGTGGAAATTTTTCACAGCCTAATTTTCTGGTTTTGAAAATATATGAACCCAACATGAGCACCATCATGTGACTGTATCTAATTGCTCAGCAGGTGTCAGATATGAAGCTGGGGAAGATCCCTCCTGGCTGTCTCAGATCTCGAGAAAATGAGTTCTTGATTACGATTCTTCTGATTCTTACATAAAACATGTCCTCCCCACAGCCCACGACAGCCTGCAACTTTGTTCTGGAGAGAGGGATTGTACTCTTGGCGCCATAATAGTGAAGCACATTTTACATTACCACCCATGAGAGCGATTCATCAGGAGCCGCTCCTTCGTCTCCTCTTACCATCCATTCCTTCGCAATCACCGTTGGTTGGACTCCCTCCATTGGCAATTTTAAACTGTATCAAGTAAATTTTGGTAAGCAAGTAGCACCAAAGATATAAAGAACATTGGCCTCCATTCTTTTAGGAAGACAGGATATTCTAAGTTTGAGTTGCAAAATATTTTAAGATAAAATCATTCCTGTTGAATGGCTGACTGGATGAAAATATGACGTTTGCCTTTCTTCTCTGTGTTTACTCACAGATTCTTAAGGTTGAAAATGTCATCTTGGTTGGCATCGGGGCAGACCCATAGCCTAGACCTTTGTTGATTCAGCTCATTTTGCCATCATTATTACCAGTGTACGATATCGCCATTTTTACATTAATCACATTCCCTGACAGTTTTCCTCTCTATCGTTTTGCACATAAGATTAGAAATTCTATATTCACAGCTATATTCATGGACAACAAAAGAAGTATTCCCCCATAAACACTACCATCTAGGAGGCAGTTAAATAAATGAATGCATGGCCAAGGACAAATAAGCAGGGCCCATCAGAAGGCTGCAAAGATGGCATCACCTGTGTGTCACAGCTTCCTGGGAGCACAGGATGTGTTCTGTATGACCGAACAGTAGAGCTTGCTTTCTTCTCTCCTGTCCCATCCTTCCAGATGATTCCATCATCTTTCCATGGCTTCCCACTTCAGAGATTTTTACCATAATTGACAATAATTGTTGAAAATGATTCAACAGTTCCTAGGATGATAAAATGTCAAAGATATAAAAAAAATTTAAGTCCAAGATCCAATGATTTATGCACAGAGCCATAGATTTGTCAAAGGTCCTACTGAGTAATTTTAAGACAGAATGGATTTCACTCTGTCTTTTTTTTTTTAATGTTGTCTTTGGAAGAGCTCTGAAAATGAACAAAAGTCATGAAATAGCATTCTTTGCAAATAGAACTGCTGTGAGAGAGAGAGAAAGAGAGAGAGAGAGACAGAGAGTCAGTGACAGAGACAGAGAGTCAGTGACAGAGAGAAAGAGAGAGACAGAGACAGAGAGAGAGAGAGAGAGAGAGAGAGAGAGAGAGAGAGAGAGAGAGAGTAGACCCCACACAAAAACTTCTGGGGTTACAATGAGGGTTAAGCCACATTAACAGTTTTCATCATTTACCGAAGACTTCCAAAGTCAGGTTCATTTGGAAAACAAGTCCCACAAAAGACGTTTCTGAAATCCAGCATTTCTCAGGCAAAGTTCCAAAACCAGCCTTAAGGAGTGCCACCTCATCCCAGCACTTCTGACCTCAGCTGCAGAGGCCAGGCAGCCCCTTGCTTAGGATATTTTCTTTCTGGAGTTTGTCTCAGTACACAGAAGGAAGAAAAAGCTATGTCCCAAAGAAAACAGTGAGGGCTTCTGGGTACTGTTCAGGCTTTGGGATGAAGTCCTAACACAGCTCAGTCCACAGGCAGACACTTGATGTTCACTGTCTTCTCAGGTTATTCCAGCAAATGGATCTACTGGGAGCGATACAGTGTCCTTATTCTCTGGGACTTTAACAAAAATTCCTTTGTATCATTTATATTTCTGGCCGATCTGTGAACTGCTTGACTACAATTGATGAGAAATACCCCGCTCACAACTGTGCTGTGTTCCAGCACTGTGAAAGCTGGTCAGGGAACTCGGCATCTACTCTCCTCACAGTGTGGCCCAAGCTAGCCATGAACTCTTGGGCTCAAGCCATCCTCCTGTCTCAGTCACCCAAGTAGCTGAGAATAAAGGAATGCAGCACCGTGCCCAGCTAAAACAATATTGTAAGTGGTCGGTTTCCAGGCCAGACCCAAAAGCCTTCTTCCCTCAGATGTTGAAGACTGGAGCTTTTACAGGGAAAGAGAGCAGAAAACATTGTGAAGATGTATTCATAAACTAAACCAAATGTGAAAGATTTAGTCTCCTTTGATTCGGAAGCCTGGTAGACAAAGAAACCAGAAGAGGACAATGCAGGGGATCAAGACTCTTTAGGGGAGACTTCTGCTCATGAGAATGTGGGGAGCCTAACACAGCAGTGTATCATTTTTTTTTCAGTTTTGCCTCTAGCCATTTTTTTTCCATTTATCTTCCTACAAGAATGAAACACGCAGGGTAGACAGAAGGCAGTGAAGGATGGGGGAAAGATGGGAAATAAAAATGTTTGAAATAGAGGTCCTTCCTTGGGGGTATGGAGTTAATTCATAGCCCTGTGAGAACTGGCTGAGCCAGGGTGAGCTGGTGAGGAAAATGTGAAGAATGGCAGAGACAGTGGGACACCCAGGGTTACAGGCCCTTAACCAGCTGGAAGAATGGAGTCCACTATTTGGTCAGACAGTACCTCTTCTGGCCATAAGGTGGTGCCATAAGCCCAGCCAGTCTGCCCCAATAGGCTGGGGCATGCAGGGGGCGGAGCTCCCCAGTGTGAGCCATGTTCCCCACTCAGCCTCTGGAACCTTCAGGAAGCCTGCACTAGAGACCTGTGTCAACTTGTAATCACTGCCTCAGCGGGCTGGAATAATCTCATCTGCTAGGGCCCCACCTGCTCACACGGGAGCAAGGTTACCTTCTGTCCTGCTGGACACCACAACCTGCATGGAGAGTTCAACCCATTCCTTTGCACTCCATTCATCTTGTTCCAAAATGCCAGTACCCATCCCAGAGCTTTCTCTGAGTCCTAAAGAGAATCCAACCAAAGAGCATCCTGTATCACAGTAGATTCCTCTCGGGATGATAGATCTTCCACAATGAGCACAGATTCAGCAGCATGGCCCAGCCTTACCCCATGACTGGCCATCTAGCCAGCCTGGTCTCCCTCTTTAGTACCAAACTGGATAGCCTCACTCCCGACGCAAAACTCACCGTGTCCCCTCTTCTTGTGTTTTGCCTCCACAGAAACATCCTTTCCCTTGCCTTCACTTGGCAATACTCGCCCCCCCCCCCCCCGCTTTCAACCCAAACATTTCTCTCTCCAAAACCTTCACTCTTGGACTTGATGGAGGGTGACTGGAAAAGGGAAAGCATAGGGTGGAGCAAGCTTTATTTGTCAGAACACAATCAAAATATCACACAACATTTCCCCCATTTTGTCTAAACAAAAAAGGGAAGGTTTTAACTAACAGTAAAACTATAGACAATAAGTACAATAATGATATACAAATACATACAGGCAAGAAATATATTAACAATGTCTAGTCCATTTACACAAGTCTGGATGTCACAGACAGACCAGATCTGTCTCAGCAGTTATATGTCTCAAACTGTCCAGACACTGGAACCCCAGGGCAGCACTGGTTGGCCCGTCCTTGCTCCTCTAAGTCTTTGATCCCATTTAAGGTGGACATTAGATTTAGAGAGACGCCAAAGTTTCGACCTTGATGTGTGGTGCAGTGCCTGTGCTCAACCCATGCTACCTTTATAAGTGCCATCTACTGTCCCCAGCCCACTCCACTCATCTGCCAAACCCAGCCTGAGGGACTGATGAGCTAAAGGAATCTGCAGGGAAAAGGAGATCACAACAAAGGTGTGCCACACCCTTCTCCAGCCTCATTCTGTCCTGGGCCTTTGGCCCAGAGGACCGCCCAGCAGATCTCCCAGTGAGTCCCAGTGAGACGAACTGGAAGAACACCCTTGTCCAGGTGCTTCTACCTTGACCTGGTGGTCCAGAGACCAACCTTCAAGAAGGGATGCTGTGTGCTTACAGCACCCCACACACACCAAGTCACTGTGTGGTCTTTCTAAAGCAGCAATTGGCTCAGATGAGAACCATGAAATTCCTTTGGAAGTTGGAGTAAAAGCCTCAAGATGATTTTTTTAAAACCATGCATGTTCTCCGAGGGCAGGTTCAGGGCCTCACTGCAGCAGGACAAGGTGAGTTTCCTTCTACTGCCTTGAATCTCCAGATTCTGTTTCTCTGGTGCTACTTCCGTTCGTGGAAGAGGCCACAGAGGTCTACCCAGCTCTAAAGTTAGGTAAAGCTGAGGACTGCTTGACTCTCCCAGGAAATTTTCGGCCTCAAAGAGTTTGGGAGGATGGGTAGACCAAAATGTTTTTGTTTGTTTTATTTTTAAGAATGTGGGGGGGGGGGGACTTTTTCGTAAACTTACAAAGGAAGCTAAATTAACTATTCAAACAAGCAAGGTGGCCAATGAGGATGGCCCATCGTTATACCCACTATCCACCACCTCCCCCAAAAGATGAATGAGGAAGTCACTGTTACTAAAATCATGGGTATGAGTGGCCAGTTTCTTCCGGCCATCGAAGACTAAGACATTCAAAGTGACCGTTTCCTGGGGCCCGAGAGATGGAGAGCTACTATGGACAGAAGCTCCAAGAGGTCCTGCCCCTGGAAAGCCCATTCCGAAGGCACCTTCCCACATCCTCCCTTTCTTCCTCCAGTCTGAAGCAGCGGTCACCCTGATCCCCAGCCTCTGCCATCTCCTCGCTGGAAGGCAGCTGACACCCAGGAAAGCTGAGCAGCAGCAGAAAGACAACCTGCGCGCCCATCTCTACAACCCCTCCCTCAGGCGTGTCGCACGTAGGCGCAGAAGAAGCAGAGAGTGCGCCTCGGTGCGGAGGCCCAGGGTAGCAGTCGCCGCGGGCGGTGCGTGATGAAACCTCCCCGGCGCATTACAGCAGACTGCGCAGGCGAGCGGGGAGTCGGGCAAGGACGTGGGTTGAGAGCTGGTACCCAGACTCACCTGTTCTCCAAGACTAGGGTAGAGAATGCGGGGGAGGGGCAAGTAGTGCCAATGCCGGATGAGGGCCGGGTGGCGCTAGGTGCAGCGCTCGCCTCTTCACCCTCCCCCAACCAAGCTAGCCCCCCAAACTAAGCCGTCGGGTTAACGAGGCCAAGAGCAGCAGTTCCTGTCCCGGGCCGGCGCGAGGGAGACGTGAGCGTGCACACGTACACACACAGCAGGAGGGAGAGGCGCTCCCAGCGGCGCCCAACTTTCTCCCTGCTTCCTCCAGCAGGGGAGATAGCAGCTGAGGGCGATCTGATTTCCAGGGTGCTTAAGGAGGGGGCTCCAAAAGAGGGAGAAAGGATGGAGAGAACGTCCTGGGATTTGGGGGGGTTTTTTTGCTTTTATTTTTGCATCAGAGGACTGAGGAGTAAAGGAAACACTCAGCTGGGCGGAGTGGCGCTTAGGAAAAATGGAAGCGTGTGTTTGGAGATGCCTAAAGTTGTCTGTCAAGCTCTGGCCTCTGGAGCACGCGATGCTCCGCGGCCGCCTGACCCAAGGCTGCCTGGGCCTCCTAGCGACTCGCCAGGAAATGATGCAAGTCTGGATTGTCACCTGGATCCCTGAAGCCCAGACAGGAATCCGTCTGGATTGGGGGAGGGGCGAGACAAGACCCTCCAGGTGTTGCAGGACCCACCAAATCCGGGCAAAAAAAAAAAGTGGGAGGTGAACTGTCTCTCGGGCCAAATGCTTCGGGGTTTTGGCGCCTGTCTTCGAGCGCCTGTTCTTTAAATGCCAAGCGTCACGGCGCTTAGGAATTCCCATCAGAGCTCAATTTGCTCGCACCATCTCTGTGCCTAGGTATCTGTTCCAATCTACCCAGGCCTCGGGGCTTAGAATGTCACTGAGTTCCAAAGAGGAAACTTTCCCAGCCGGAAGCGAGCCCTGAGGACGCTGTCCTAGTGAGGACCGACCCTCCCCGCCCTACCCCACCCCCTTTTCTTAATCTTTAGTTGCAACTGGGGCTGGCATCCGCTTTGACTTTTTTTTTTTTTTCTCAGCCCGTTCGGCCATTGCCCCCGAGCACCCGCACACGCGCACGCGTCTCGGGCCTCGCTCACACACACGCACGCAAAAGCGTGGCCGCCGCCAGGTCGGCAACTTTGTGGGGCGCTCGCCGCGGCGCTCCGCTTCCTCCCGTAGTAGTTGGCGCAGGCCCCGCCTCCCGGCTGTGTTGTCAAACGGGCCGGGGTCTCGGATTGGTCCAGCCTCCGGGACAACACCTGCTCGACTCCTTCATTCAAGTGACACCAGAGCTTCCAGGGATATTTGAGGCACCATCCCTGCCATCGCCGGGCACTCGCGGCGCTGCTAACGGCCTGGTCACATGCTCTCCGGAGAGCTACGGGAGGGCGCTGGGTAACCTCTATCCGAGCCGCGGCGAGGAGGAGGGAAGGGGCGAGCAAGGAGGAGGGGGAAAGCGGCGGAGGAGGAAGAGGAGGAGGAGGGGCGCACAAAGAATCCAGGTCTCCCGGCGGGAGGGTGATACCCAGAACCATGTGTGCCGAGCGGCTGGGCCAGTTCGTGACCCTGGCTTTGGTGTTTGCCACCTTGGACCCGGCGAGGGGGACCGACGCCACGAACCCTCCGGAAGGTCCCCAAGACAGGGGCTCCCAGCAGAAAGGCCGCCTGTCCCTGCAGAACACAGGTAAACGCGTGCGCCCTGCAGCCTGGAGCTGCCGGGGAAAACACGGTGCACGCCCGCAGCGCTCCCCGTGCGTTTAGCCCTAACCCGGCGACCCGAGCTCACCCCGGGCCGCGCAAATTCTTGGTGGCTCGGGACGTGCAGAGGGGAAGAACGAGGAGAAGCGAGGTCTGGGCCGGGCTCCGAGCGCCCGGAATCCGCACGTGCTAGCAGGGTGATGAAATGGCTGAGGCAGGACTTGTTGCTGCTCTCCCCCAGGGCTGAGGGGAAACGAGGCAGCGCTTGGCGCTGCCAGTTCCAGCCAGAGTCCCAGGCCCCGCGCAAAGGCGCACTTCGTCCAGGCTAGCCCGTGCGAGACACCGAGAGTCCTCGGAACTGGGCTCGCCCTGCGCCCAGAGAACTTCTCTTCCAAGCCGGCCAGCCTGGCATGGACTGTCTCCCCTTCTTTTAAAGATTACCGGACATCCCAGAACTTTGCTGGCCAGTTAAATGGCATCAAGAACTTTTCCTTTGGGGGAGGGGGTTCGCAAAGTGTACCTCTATGATTCTGCCGCGGTCCCTTGCCCCTAGCCCGGTCAGCAAGGGAAGAAATGTTGACACGACCCAAATCGTGCGCCGTCCCTGCTCACCGCCAAGCTGCAGCGCAGAGCCTGGCGTGCGGCACACGGGGCTGGCCTTCTTCCCAGCTCCCGGGAGAGAAAGAAACGTGTCTGCCGCTCGGCTCCTTGCTCACGCCCCCATCCCCGCTATTCCCCGGGGGGCCGTGTGAACGCGGCGGCCGTGGCGTGCGTGCGCTCCTTGCCTGAGCCGAAGTGCACAAATGCTGGTCAAGGGAGCCCAAGTGTGTGATCGCTGTCCTGCCCGCGGCCCCGCGTGGAGTCAGTTCAGCCTCTCGGCCCCGGTTGTCCAGGCGCGCAGTCGAGGGTCCCTCACCCGCCCTGCCGCTCACTCTCTCGCTAGATTTCATCTGATACAGATTTTTCGACTCGAGCCCCGCCCTTCTTCCAAAATACACTTTCTTAGTGTAATTTTGCGGTTGGTTTAAATCGTAGAACTGAGTGAGCCGGAGGGCTTGAGACTGCACTCCCGCAGCCTGACAGCTCCCATTCTGTCCTTTCAGGCTGGCGAATTAGGACATCTTGGAAGAGGTAGCAGGCTCCGGGACCTCAGGGATTCTAGGGGATTAAGTGATATCTCACACCACACCAGATCCCTAATTAAAAGGAACCTCCAAAGTGAACGGCAGCGGGTGGCCAGCCCCCACTTGCCTCCATTCTGAGGCTGTTGCCCCCAGCAGCCTCTCTGGCCTGGCATTTTTTAATGCGGGTGGTTTGGAGGCACGGCTTTAATAGGAATCTTGTTTTGATTTTTAGGTGTTGAATCATAAAGCTGAATTGAAGTTGCTTTTTGGACGCTTTCGTCTGGGGTCAGGAAGGAAATAGCCGGATCTTAAAGGCAGTGGCTTCTGCAGCCCCAAATAGAGAAGGCCATTTAATTCATGAAATTCGGTCTTTTTAAATTCTTACTTTTCCCTGTGGGTTTCAAAAGCTGAAATATTTTCTGCTCTTAAACTGAGTATCCCCACATTTACCTTCATAAAGTGGGAAAGAGAAAGGGGGGGAAGAAAATGCTCAGACTAACCTCTGACTGTGATATTTGTTATTTTGGACTAATTTTACAAAAATTTACAAATATCAATTCTTTTCTATAAGTAGTAGTAAATAATAACATTTTATTTTCCCGACCCCTTAGATTCTGAAATTAGCAACGACTTTTCCCCTTTAATTTTCCTCTAGTAATTTTTTTTTTTTCATTTTAGCGGAGATCCAGCACTGTTTGGTCAACGCCGGGGACGTGGGGTGTGGCGTGTTTGAGTGTTTCGAGAACAACTCTTGTGAAATCTGGGGCTTACATGGGATTTGCATGACTTTTCTACACAACGCTGGAAAATTCGACGCCCAGGTAAAACATATAGCATGAAGAATATTCTGGGTTGGTGTGGCATGGTTGAAATATTGGCTGGAGAGACTTGCTCACACATTCTGAACTGTTATTTGAGACAGTTCGGGGCTCGCGGGCGTACAGAAGGGCACTGGGGTGTCTGCCGTGCATCCCTGCTCTGCTCTCTGAAGCTGCTGGTAGGCTGAATCCCCCTGAATTCTTATGCCCTTACTATGTAGACAGGCAGGCCTGACATCAAAGTCACAGCCAGTGATAAACACAGTGTCTGGACAACTAGAACCCAGTCCCCAAAAGTGCATTAGGAAGAGAAGGCTGAAGTGGCAGCCGCAGGCAGCAGCCTAGATAACTCACAGCCTCCAAACAGCACTGAGCAGTCAGTCTCCTCTCCCACTCTGAAAAGTCAAAACCCTGACTGACTCTCACTTGTTCTGTAGTCAGAGCTGAAGCTGCCTCAGATTCCCAAGGTAAAGTTGAGTTGCTGCTCAGGGCAGAAAACCAATAAGCAAGCTGCTGGTCCCAGCACAGAGGGCCCAAATTAGTGTTTAGATAGCATGTAGTATTAGGCTGGTCTTCGTTTTCTGCCCCGGCTCTCAGCCCTGTTGAAACACCCTGTTGTTATATCTCATAAACTTCCTCTCCCATTTCATTGGAGCATAGTGACTAAGTTTGGAGGAGGCCAACAGTTGAGGTGTGATTCAGACACGTCACCAGTCACCATCCACTGACATCCTGTGGACAGCCTCACAAAGCAAGGCCCGGGAACCAGAAAGGGACGTGACGGGGCGGCAGCCCAAACTGCAGAGGATATGAGGTAGCAGAAGGGGAAACAGAAACAGAGGAAAGGGGAGAACTTTGAACTCCGTGCCGCTCCTTAGAAAAGTGCCCCCCTCAGAACCAACTGGAGCTAGGACACGCAATAGGAAATCCGGAAGAGAGGAGTATATTGAGGGCCTTCCCACAGGATGTCAGAGAAGAATACTAAAAAAACAGATTGCCACAGCCCTCACATAAATCCATCTTCCTTGTTTTCTCAGCCAATAGGAGTATGTTCTCAAGTTAGAGGTACCCCTTTCAAGACACTTCTCAGTGTATAACTACTTAATAGAGTGAGAGCTAAGCCCTGCCCTCCACCACATTTGGCCCCAGCTAGAAAATCAAAGGAAAGGGGGTGCCACAGAGTGGACACGTGTGCCACGTGGGTTTTCAACCATCAGACACTATCTGTAGACATTTCTAAAGAGAAAACCAAAATAAATAAACACACTGGCTGGCTTCCCACTTCCAACTTAAACTAGTTCACTTTCTCAACTCAGTGATTTCTAGGCCTGCCTAAAAAAAAAAAAAAAAAAGTTAGCTCCTCAGATAGCCTATTTCCATATTTCCATAGTAATTGAAGGGGGATTCCTGGGTAGATACCCAGCAATGCCTCCAGGCCAGGGAGGTTGGTAAGAGGAAAATAGGGAACTTACCCCCACATCCCGACAGCTGTCTCCTTTCTGGTCTTGGCACAATCGGCTGAGGTTACCAGGAAGGAGAGCTGTGAGCCACATGTATACCTGCCTGGCTGCCTCACCCCTCTGAGGCAGAGCTGGGAGGATGCTATTTGATGTTCCTGCCCCACTCACATGCTGCCAAGCTAGATGCCAGGTGGGCCTTTTGGAGGCTATAATCCTAACAGTTTAAAAGCAGAGAATGTTCCTCCTGGAAGCATGAGAAAAGGAGACAAGGCCATGAGCTGGAGCCCTGGAACTAAATGGGAGGCTCCAGGAGCACTGCTTCCCAGGGATGGAACACAAACAAGGACTGTGCTCCTGCTGATACTGGCAATGGAGTTATAGCCAGATTCCCTGGTGTTCCAGGGAATCTGCTACCAGGCGGTTACCACCCAGCTGCCTGGAGGATGCCCCAGTTTCAGGGAAGCTAGAAGAGAGGCAGATCTGTCCGTGTACAGAGCTCACATCCACTCTGGCCTGACGCCAGGGATGTCATGTCACTCTTGGATGTAGCCTCCCACCTGGAACCACATCAATCCGAGTGGAACCTTGGTCCTCTGAGATCAAAAACTTCCACACAAGCATAAGACTGGCACATGCCATCCTGGCTAGTGACAAAATCTCGTCTCCTCTGCCCCCCTCCCTCCTGTGTTCTCCATCCTCAGGGCAAGTCATTCATCAAGGATGCCTTGAGGTGCAAGGCCCATGCCCTGCGGCACAGATTTGGCTGCATCAGCAGGAAGTGCCCGGCAATTAAGGAGATGGTCTTCCAGTTGCAGAGGGAATGCTATCTCAAGCATGATCTGTGCTCGGCAGCGCAGGGGAACATCGGTGTGATTGTGGAGATGATAAATTTCAAGGACCTCCTGCTGCACGAGTGAGTGGCACCCCCATCCCCAGGAGAACGGGAGGAAGGGTCTCCTGGCAAGGGTGGGGTCCTGGGGGCTGGAAATGTGTTTGAGGATGCTACTTTGGGAGGTGGACTCCCTTCAAATGGGTACTGCTGTGGTGTGCCCCAGAAAGCTAGAAAGCCTCAGGAACTCATCAGATTTGAAATCCCCACGAACAGAAACAGACCATTATTTTCACTAAGTACAAACCCTCAGAAGCACTCCCATCCTCCCCACGGCCAAGTCCTGACTGGTTGCTGCCTGATGGTACAGCAGTCGATGCACACTGACGTTTCCCTGCCTTCAGGTGCTAGGCGCTACGCCAAGTGTGTTGCATGCAGTGTCCACCCAGTCCTCACATCAACCCTTTATATCTCCAAATTCTCACCACAGAAGAGAAAACTGAGCCCTACTGAGGTGCAGGACTCACAGTTAGGGGAGCAAAGCTGGGGGCTGGGGTCCAGGCAGTATGGCAGCAGCAGCTAGGCCGTCAAAGGCTCCAATCTCACCGGCAGCTCTTTCTGCCTTCAGAGCCCCTCTCCCTCCCCTTTTCCCTTCTCTAACTCCGCAGAAAACACAAAACATCAGAAACTTTAGTCGGCTAAACATGCGTGCTAAAATGGACTTGAAGAGTCACGATCCAGTGATAGAACCAAATCATCTCATTCCTTGACGTTTACCCCAGCTGTAGGATTCTGGATCTTGCAGAGCAGTAAAGCACACTGATACAACACCATTGTTTCTAACGTGCAGCACGGTCCATGGGCCCCAAAGATGGAGATATAGATCGAAAAGGAAGCCACCGGTTCAGCCAACCAGTGCCGACCCCTGCCCCCTTTGTTCTCCCAAACATTTACAAAGGAGCAATGGGATCGACGATAGTAATTGTCTTTTATCTCTTTGGTGTGCCAGGACCTTGGCTATGGGCTATCCATGGATTCCCACATTTGCCTTTCCCAACCAACTGCAAGACTGAAATTAGCATCTCCATGTCATATAGAGGAAGGCTAGTGAAGCCGAGAACTTAAGATTTTTCCTCGTGAGAACTGATTCCTTCTTTGCAGCTGGGGATTGGTAGTGCACACTCTCCTCTCACTATCCACAGGGGACGGTTCAAGGTCCTCCCCCGCCGCCACCCCCGGCATCCACATTGAGGAATGAGGAAGTCTCAGATAAACTGATGGGGTGTTTGCACATGACTTAGCCTCCTCCCATCGACTCTGGATGACTTGTACCTAGAGACAGTGCAACTGCTGCATAAGTAGTTGTTAGTGCACAGTGCTTAGGAAACGATGTCAGCAAAAGTCTGCTTTAGTAGGTACAAGGGCAGGTGGCTTCCAAAACATCGATCTGTGGTTGCCTAGTTGAATCTGCAGACACAGAGCTGTGTATAACTGAAACTCCATGTGAGGAATAGGCCAGCAGTCAGAAGGTCAGCTGTCCTGCTCCTCCCTGGCCTATTCTAGTTAGACCTGCTAAGTTCATGGGTCTTCATGTATGACAAGGGCTTCTTCCTTTTCCTAATTTCTACCTCATTGTCACCAGAGAGTACTGTGACATCCCTCAAGGTGCTCTTGAAAGAGGCACATGGTCATGGCCAAGTAACCTCTGTCTTAGTAGCATATTTAAGATGACTTCATGGTCTTGAGAGAGGGAGGTTGGGGGGCTGCTATAGTCCTATGATATATTCATGGAGTGTGTGGAGTGTTGGTATCATCTAAAGAAAGGTCTTTGGGAAAAGTGAAGCCTTTCAATTTTGGGGAACACACACCCCATCCTAGTATTTAGAAAGGGTTAGAGCACTGTGGTGTCTAGTGTCTCTCCCACAGGAACATGGCTTCCGGGCCAGGGACTCTTGTTTCAAAGGATCCCCTAAACCATTTAGAACAAGCAACAGCAGCCAACACTGGCCTGCTCTGCAGAAGCAGGTGGCCTACCCTGTGCAGAGGTGTGGGCGTCTTAAGAACATTGCCAGGAGGCCGTGTGCAGGGCCTCCTTCTCCTGCTAAGCCAGGACTTCTGGGCAGTGAGTTTGTGCCAAACTCCAGCTCCTTGAAACCCTCCATTCCCCATTGCCACGCAGCGATGAAATGCCCTCGACTTTCCCCAGCTTAACTGATTAAAGGGTCCCTTCAGCCCCGAAATACCAAGAAAGCCATCTCAGAGTGTGTGGCAACAGTCACAAACAAGAGAGTGTGAGCCAACTTTGCGTTTCGCTTTAAAGAGGAGGAAGTCAGTTGCTGCAGAATCCAAACCACCCCACTCCTCTCCAGTGCTTGTGCAGGGGTGGCGGCCACGTCCAATCTGCTGCAAGCTGCCCCTCTCACACGGCCGCCTGTCCACCCCACTCTCTCTTTATCGTCTGCCTCCCCCTAGCTGTGGCCAGCCTCCACTGGCCTCTGCACACCCTGTCACCAGGTGCTGGCAGCCATCAAGGGTTTGGAGCCTCAGGCACATCCCCCTCCTTCAGCCTTGCTGACACTTAGTTGAGTGCTGGGTTTGGTTATCAGACAGGCTCAGCCTGCAGCCTAAGAAGGGCACCCTGCCAACCTAAAGCACGGCTTAGATTAATTTACTTGGCCACACACGCCCTCCCCACAGGACTGGGCTTCGCCCTTGAGAGAGGAGACAGAGCAAGCCGAGGAGAGGGGGACTAGTCCTGCCTCAGGAGGTCGGTGTCTGCCTGACAGGTCCAGGGTTCAGTGGCAGACACACCATGATGGGGAAGGCCCAAGAGACAACTGTATTCCTGAGAGAAGCTTTTAAAGTATAGACGCTTAAAGGAGAGAGTCAGTTCAGAATCCCAGATCGACCCAAGTGACCAAACATCTTGCTCCCCTTTTGCAGATGGACTCAGTGGGTTTGAGCTTCCTAAAACAGTGTTTGTTTTCAAAAGATGGAGGGGGCATGAACAGCTTTCAGCATCCCTTTCTATGTGCTCCAGAGACATTGCCATACTGTCCTTACCACTGGCAGAAGCCTGCTTGAAAGAGGCTAAGAACCTTGCCCACCAGCCATGAGCAAACTGTGATGCCAAAGGAATCAAGTAGGCCTCAAAACACAGTTCCAGAACATTCCTTCTGGCTGTTCTCAGCCCAGGCCAGGCCTCCCTTGCCTAGGATTTCCCAAATGGGACTTTCCTTTTCCCTCTTCCTGGTTCTTCCGTCCTCGAAGTAAGGACAGTTCCGACTTGAGGAGTAACTAGCAAAGACAGCATTGACTGCAGCACACATCTTAGTACATAACGCTGCTTCTTCTGCAGCGCAAGTTGCCAGCTTGCAGAGCAAGATTACAAGGGCCCTAGGGGAGCCACCCAAGTGTCAGCTCAAGCCTTGGGGAGGAGAGGACTCCTTTGCTCCTTAGAGCTGGCTGCATATCCCACAGTGATTGTGGGGGGGAGGGCACTATGTCATGGACAGGTTTGTCAAGGACTTAATTCTAGTTAGCCACACAAAGTCACATGAAGCATCCCACATCCTCTTGGATCTTAAAAGGCCAGTGAGAGTTAAGGAAGGCTCAGTGACTTAGGCCCTGAGAACTCGCTGATGGGTTCATGCTTTACCAGGTAGGCCCATAAATGTACAAAGTGGGCACACTTCTTCTGTCCCCTGAGTGAAGTCCTCCAGCAATTTGGCTAAAGAACAGCTCAGGGGAGCCAATACAGGTGGAGAATGCGGCTCTGAGCCCAGAACAGAGCATGTTGATTTCACAGAGAGCTACTCATTCTGGACATGGGGGCCCTGACAGCCCACCCTCACTCCAATGCAAGGAACATCCTGGCTGACTGAAAGGGCAATGGACAGTGTTCCCAACTCCCTGGTACCTGCAAAGGGAGAACTACAGGGAGGTGACCCCACAGGGAAGTGGTCCAGCCCATCTCAGTCCATCCCAGATTCTCCCAGACAGAGAGAGACACATACGTACCCACCAGTTTTCCAAAAGGCCCTTTATTGTGAGCCTAAGTCAGGGGCACAGAGACAGGGAAAGTGACCTCAGAAGACCCTAACTGATGCCACCTGTGAAGGGCAAATATGGGGGCTCCTGAAAGCTGCTCAGGAACTCCTTAGCCCAACACTTTCTGGATTCTTCACTGAAAACACACACACACACCAATGTGATATTAAAGGCCCTTCACCGTTTGCCAAGATCATCTCCACTCCAGCCAAAACTCAGCAGCTCCTGTAGCCTGGATGTGCCCAGGACACCCTTGCTCTCCTCTGTTCACACAGCTGCTCTGCCTGAAATGCCTACCTTAATGTCCTAACCCTCAGCTTTCTCCTGTGATTCCACACACTGTCGGTGGCCCTTGTTCCTGGGGCTCTACACCTGTCTGAGGAGCAAGAACCTGCCTTAATACTCTCCATTGCCTGCCGTGGAACCGAGTCCACAAAGATCACCCACTGAACCCAAGTTAAACACTGTCTCTTTTTTGGCCTAATCACAACGCCCCAGGGCTCTGTTAGGACATGCTCCAACGGTAGTCTTTTTCCCTCTGCTCAAATCTCTAGGCCCTATGTGGACCTCGTGAATCTGCTGCTGACCTGCGGGGAAGATGTGAAGGAGGCCGTCACCCACAGTGTCCAGGCTCAGTGTGAGCAGAGCTGGGGAGGCCTGTGCTCCATCCTGAGTTTCTGCACCTCCAACATACAGAGACCTCCCACCGCAGTTCCTGAGCATCAGCCCCTGGCAGACAGGGTCCAACTCTCCAGGCCTCACCACCGGGACACAGGCCACCACCTATCAGAAGCCAGCAGAGGCACCAAGGGTGAGCGAGGGAGCAAAAGCCACCCAAATGCCCATGCCCGAGGTGGAGCAGGTGGCCAGAGCGCCCAGGGACCTTCTGGAAGCAGCGAGTGGGAAGACGAACAGTCTGAGTATTCCGATATCCGGAGGTGAAATGAAAAGCTGGCCACGAAAGCTTTCCTCCAGGCCGTCCATTTTCTTACCTATGGACATTCCAAACATTTACCATTAAAGAGGGGGTATGTCACACGCAGGATGTGTGCGAATTGTGGACTTCATGCAGGTGTATGAACAGGTGAGACGGAGACTCCAGGGCGGCAAGGTCCCAGGTGCCTGGTGGATTGGCACCTACTTAAGCTTATTCAAAGGAGTGCTGCCCTGAGTCTGCCTTGTAACTTTGTCCCTTTCGGTCTGTGGGAGCTAGTGGGTGGCTGAGGTGTGCTCTGTTGGGGGGAGGTTCGACGGGGAGGGAAGGGGGCACACATGGGTGCCAGGCCCTACCCTACAGTTTCTTGTGCTGTCTGCAGGAACCAGGGCACCTGGGTTCCAGGGCAGGAGTGAGTGGGAAGTGTAGCTGTTAAGGAAGAGGAAGAGCAGAGAGGATGCTGGGGCTTATCCATGCTCTGTGCCAAACTGAGTTAGTGTTGTGTGGGGGACCTTGTGTTTCAGAGCTGCTGGAAGGGGCGTGGGGTAGTGCATTTTCTGTGTGTCATTTCTGAGCCATTGTTCTGTCTGGGGGACACCTGAAGGAGTGGCCCCTGTCTGTTTATTTTGACCACTGCTTCAGATCTCAATTTAACTTTTTTTTTTTAAACCCATTGACATCTATACGTCTGTCATCTAAATAAATGGCTTTCAAACCACACAACTGGGTCACCAAAACCAGCTCAAAGGAGGAAGAAAACGAACCCCAGCCCATCTCTGGAGGGGAAATTGTTGTAAGTTCTAGTTTAAAAAGAGCTGAAATAGCACTATCCCCATGTGGGCTTCTACCGCCTGGAACAGACGGATACCTAGAGGGAAAAGCACATACCAGGGGTCCTTCCCTTAGACAGCCATCCCCTAGAAATTTACTGTGTCAGCTTGACCTCAGCCGAGTCCTATGGGCCTGCACATTGAATTCGTGTGGCCAAGTTGGAAACCAGCCTCTGCATGCCAGAAAGAGAGAAAGGCGTGGAGACCACTAAGGAAATTGCCTTTGGGGAATGCCACCCTCTGCATACTTGGGCAAATAGCTTTACTCTCTAAGAGACAGGGCTTTCCACAGCCAAAGCAGAAATTCAGCAACTAGGACCCAAGTGGGTGGACGAAAGGAAGGCCAAAGGGGAGAGAAGGGACTTGTGACAGCAACGGCACTAAGATCTTCCTCAGGCTGTCACAGTTAACTGCTTTTGCAGCCAGCACACACAGCAGCCAGTGCTGTAGGAGTACGGGGTATCCTGGACCAGGTCTCTAGAGCAAGGCTCAGCCAGCTTTTTCTATGAAGGGCCAAATAGTAATTAGAGAGTTTCAGTTCGGCAAGCCACATGGTTTCTGCTGCTGCTGTTGCTGCTGCTAGCCAGCTCTGCCCTGACAGCACAAACGCACCCTCTGCTGCACAAATGGAGGGCTGGGCTCTGTTCCGCTACAATTTTCTTCAACAGGCACCCAGCTGGACTTGGCTCACAGACCGCACACAGCATGCTCCCTGTTCTAGGGAGTGGGGATGAAAAGCATGCATTCTGCCTTACCCAGCTACTCTAGTTCTCTCTGGAAGGGCCCTGAGGCCAGAGACAGCCAGACTGCTCTAGCACTTCCCTGAAGTGGGCTGGTGTCTGTCTCTACAGGCGGGATCCAATCTCAGTCTCTCATAGGCTATGCTTGAAAACAAGACAAAACAAAATATCATTTGGGGAGGGGGTGAGTGGGTGACACGCTGGAAAACCCCCAGAAATATGTGGGGCTGCAGAGAGGAGAGGAGCATGTGTGCATTTGATCCAGTTCTGCCCGGAAGGAAGGAGGCCCGGAGTGCCAGGCTCTGCCACGGGAAATGAATGTACATTGCGGGGCTCTCATGCCGTATGCTCGTGTGGTACCTTGACTGTTTTCTGCTTGCATCACTCACAAACATTCTCCACCGTCTCTGGTTCAGCTGCTCACGGGTCCCCGGCATCCGGACTGGGTTCATCAGTGTCTTGTGTTCACCTACTGATGTTCCGTTTGTAGTTTCTACTGTAAGTATTTGTCCTTTGTATTTTTTATCTCCGTGCCTTCCCCCAAAGGCACAAACTCACTTTGTATGTTCATTCGAACCCACGACTGATCTCTGTTGTGTATTTCCATGCCTTTGTCGTCCCTTCCCCCTCCAAAATTAAAAAAAAAAAAAAAAAAGTGCCATTTCATGGCCCCTCGTGTGATTAGAAACACAGAATATATTTATCCCTCCGGTCCTTTTGCTCAGAATTGTCCAAGTTCTTGTGTGTCTCGTGAAGGTGTTTGTTCGCACAGTCTAAATGTGAGTGAGGCAGCTGCTGAAAACAGACCCTCCTTAGGCTTCAGCTTCGTACACATTTACTGGAGAGCCTTCCTGTGAGGAAGGATGTGGGTCTCCAAATAAAGCTGCAGTGTTTATTTTGAGCGTCGAATCTTAACGAGATCTGAACACCTCTCCTTTGTATCAATAAATAGCCCTGTTATTCTAAAATGAGAGGGGCCAAAGACAGCAAAACGCTGACAGCCCAGAACCGAATAAACAGGAGACACCAGCTCAGAACTGCAGTCAGTGGTCCTCACACACGAGCGGAAACTCCAGTCCGGGCAAACGGCGTCTCAGAAGCGACATGGAGACGATGCTCCTGGCACCACCTCCTAAGGAAGAATAGTACCACGTGGGTTTCCCAAGTCAGTGTCTGCTTCTGTACGGAGTTAGGTGACAGGGCCTGGACCCTGTCACACTGTGTTGTTTTCCTCCAAGCATTAATAAAGGCTTTTAATAAACGGCTTGCACTTGAGCGGTATTATTTCTGGGGAGCCTTAATGTAAGGTGTAAAGGGAGATAACTGTGAACGGGAGGGCTGTTGACATTGCTTATACTTCATACTTGTGGGAGAAAAGCCAGGTGAAGAAGCCCCGCCCCACCTCCCAGGACTTCCTCATCCCAGGAACTCTGGCCAAGGCCCCACCAGAGCCACCAAGACAAAGAGGAAGAGGAATTCTCTGCCATGGGCCTAGAAATGCCACCCTTATCCCAACTCGCTTCTCAAAGCTCACTCAGCTGTCATCTTCCAATGCCGCCCCACCCGTTCTTTCAGACTGAGGCTGCAGCCCCTGCCTTCAGCTTAGTCACTTGGTGGCTTGGAACATGCTGAGTCGCTCACCACCTCCCTCACAACGCTTGGCTAGCACCGTAAAGCCAAGCTGGAGCTGTTCCTCACTACAGCATGCAGGGCCACAGTGCCCACACTGTATGCCAAGCATCTCTGTGGATATCAAGCAAATATTACCCGGTCCTGAGTTCCACAGTCTCAATTACTGTCCCCATTTTGCAGGCAAAGGAGTCCAGGTTGGCTAGCGTATTGTTTCAGCAGGTGAAAGGCTCTTGCTGTCAAACCTGGTGACCTGAGTTCAATCCCTGGGACCCTCCTGGTGGAAGTAGAGAACCAACTCCTGAAAGTTGTCCTCCAATGTCCACATGTGCACTGTGACATAGGATGGGGGGTGCTTCCAAAGGTACACACAGACATAACAAGACAGACAGATAGGTAAATGTAATGGTTTAACTTGAAGAAGAAGAGGGGGAGCCCAGGTATAGATAACCATGTGGTTACAGAGCAGGAGCCTGAACTCAAAACAGGTGAGGCCTTGCATGAGGCCTGGGAAAAGAATAAGTATACTCATATATTTATAGCACGGGCCTTGTTGGAATTTCGCCGCAGAGCAGGGAAGAAAATGGATGCTCCTATCTTTGCTTCCTGCGGAGACTGGAGAGGGCTGGTTGACACAGGCGGACATGGGGAGGAGGGTGTATCCGCATGTGGACTTTGTAGATGGCCCCCACCTCCCCAGGCCACTGAGGAAAGCACCTGGGGAGCAGCTGGCTGGTGTGAACACACAATGAGCACTTCCTCCATTCTTCCATCAAACTCACTCCAAGGCCAGTCCTGTCTGAGGATCCAGGCTCCCCTCAACTGCTCACCACAGTCATCCTCAGCATGGCAGGTGCCAAGTCTTGAGGGCCAGTTATGTGCTCTTGTTTCTGCTGGTGCTGAGCAGATTTCATTTCCAAACCCCAGGTCACAGATAAAGAAACTGAGGCGCAACCACATCGTACTATGCCCCGTCTCAGGATGAGGCCACCCATGTCATTGGTGACATGCAGCTACCCTGTGACTCCATCTGACACCAGCTCTCATCCCAGGTATGAGCACATGGGTTTGATGCACACAAATGAATTCAGACAGGCAGCTGCCTCCCTAAACCCTCGTGGTTGGATTATTAATCTTGGGGAGAAAGAAAGCAAAGAAGCCTCAAATATGCCTGGGTCCAAACAAAGTTCCCCAAGGGATATGGAGACACACCCCAAAATCTGGAGAAAGAAATCTGAATTTGTGCTGAAGTCAACAAAAAAGAAAGTCCCTGCCGAGGAGGGGACAAGCCTTGGCCAGCGAACAGCTTTTATGTGAATTATTTTTTTGTGAGCGAAGAAGAGAGGGAAGCAACTTTGGACTTGAGTCCCATGTTACTGCTTGCATAAGCAGTTTAGTTTTATCACTCCTCAAAAAGAAAAAAAAAAACTCACTCCCCAAAGAGAAGAAAAGTCACAGAGCCAACTTGAATTCATGCCTGAAATGGATGCCAACACCATGTACCCTGTCACTTGACAAGACCCAGACTCCATGGCTCCTTTGGGACTACACATAGCCACCATTGAACATCAGATGTGCCTGGATGAGCTATGACTTGGGGGAAACAGAAATGCTCCTCTGAGGCGCTCTCAGAGGCCGGCAAGCTTCTCGACGGGTACTCAGAAGAACTGTCAGTGGGTCCCAACACACGTGGTCCAGAAAGTTTTAGGATTCTGAAATGAAGGAGGGGGAAGGGCGTACAAAAAGAAGAGCGATGTGAAGGACGCTGGGACCACCTGCTTGCCCTCCTGGCCAGCAGTGACTGCAGGAAGGGCTGAAGGGCAGAGAGCTTTGTGCAGACAGAAGGAGCAGTCCCTAGAATTCGTCCTCCTGCCTCAGCAGTAGATATCAGACAGCTAATTTAATTAGCTTATCATTCTGTGGGTCAGAAACTTGGAAGGAACTCGTCTGGATGATTAGACTCTTCCCCTGGCATTGCCTGAGGTAATGAATGACTGGAAACTCTACTCCCAACATTCCAGTGTCCTCTACAAGATGGCGCCTCAATGCTCCCATCCCACCCCTTCCTCTGCACCACATCCTCAAAGGCCTCTTAGAACATGGCTGCCTCTGGGTAATTTTCCTCTTCCACAGTAACTGACTACTCTCAAGACAGGTTAGTGGATTTTACAGCATTTTCTTCAAATCCTAACTGTGGTTTGAGTTCACCCTTGGTACTAAAATAACCACAGGACCTGAATGCCATCAAGACAGAATGTCGTTCACTTCCTTATTTTTTGCAGTTACCTGTACGAGAGAACGAATGATAGAGTTTTTCTAGAACTGCCAAATTTTCCAAGCAAAGAAGTTTCTGTTTCTAACACAATGCCATGATGTGTTATGATGGTCTGACTTTGCTGGGCTAGAATTTTTCAAATGTGGTAGAAGGGATGGAGACATGGTTCCATGGGGAAAGGCACGTACTGCCAAGCCAGACAGCCAGAGTTCAATCCCCAGGACCTACATGGCGGAGGGAGAGAACTAACTCTGACAAGCTGTCCTTTGACCTCGTGCACAACCATGCACAGTAAATAAACAAATGTGCAACTAAATAAATTAACTGGCTAGAGAACTTTGGAGTCAGGAGACATGGTCAAGGATACCAGTGCAGCCACACACTCACCCCATACCTCCTGCACCTGGTACACCTCTGAACAAGCAGTAGAAATAAAAGAAATAAGAGTTTGAACAAATGAGGGCCCACTAGGAGGCTGGCCCTGGCAAGTCAGCTGAACTTTCTCGGTCTGTTTCCTCAACTACTCCCATCTACCTCCTTCCTGCACAAGGCAATGTGACTTTCAAATGACCACCGCTATATGAAAAGTCACAGTACACAGGAAATGCTTTGAACACCGTGGAATTCCACAGAAAGGATACTTCTCATATCTCTGGGCCATCTTGGAAGGCTGAGGCCTAAAGCTCTGAACACCCACAGGATGAGCCAGCCCTGTCTTCATTCTGTCCTACGGTCCGTTCTCAAAGGTAGGCTACAAAGTCATTGGGAGACAGAGGAAAGGGGCAGTGGTCCACAGAGGGAATTTGCTGAAAGTGGGCATGAAGGGTTGAGGACCTACTAAGTGTGGGCTCTGAGTGAATCCCAGTCCCATACTAGGGCAGCAAACAGGCCCAGAGTAGCTCAACCATGCTGGGGATTCACAGGTCACTAAGGAGATTTTGTGGCAGCTCAATAAGGGAGTGTGAGACCTTGCTGGGAGTGAAGCCTTCTCTCCAGGCCCTCCCTGGAAACCTCAGGGCAGGGTCCTCCCGGCCCAGCCAGCTCACGGGCCTTCTCTATGAGATGGGAAAGCTGAGAGCAGCAAAGACTGGAGGAAAGAGATTAGGGTCAGGACCGCTCTGCCCTCGGCCAGGGTTCCCAAGAGTTTGACATTTGGAAAAGATCTGGCCTGGAGGAGCCAGGGATTTGGGGCAGGGCTCCTTCCGGCTCCCGGGAGTGTCAGGAGGAGGAGGAGGAAGAAAGTGACTCAGCTGAAGAGAAATGTATTTTTAAAAAGCAAACTGATGAAGGCACAATGGCACAAGATGTAACCCAGGCCGTGCTCCAAATCCTTCCTCAGAGAAAGCGGGTGACTTTCCAAAAAGCCAGAGAACTCGCTCGGGTTTCTAAACCAAGAATAACACCAGGAAATGGAGACAGTCTTCTAGTCTGGGCAGCCCCTGAGCCCCCGGAAGCCTCCTCAGCCATGGCCCCCCAAAGGGCTGGTGCCCACCTCAGATGGCGAATTGCTGAGTGCCACCAGGTCACAGCCCACACAGCCCAATATGGAAACAGTTGAGTCCCCAACGACCGTTGCAATAAGCAGAAAGTGGCCAACACTCTCCCCACAGGACAGAGACAGCAGTGGAGCCACTGTCAGGGGAGCTGGGAGGAAAGGGACATTCTTGTCCCCTTCCAAGAACCGAGGTCAGGTGACCTTGAGTAGCGATGAAGAATTAGGGAAAGCACAGGTTGAAGATCTCAGCACCCCCTTACCTAGCCAGTCAGTGCTAGATTCACACTAGATTCCTGTCTCATCCTGAGTGGAACCCCAGAGAAACTCACAGAACACAGTGCAGAAGAGGGCACAGGTCAACTCATTAAACCCCAGCTCCCTTGAAGGATGGGGAGGTGTCTTCATCTGCCTGTGGCAAAGCATCCTACTAACGGTGATAGAAAATGGCCCCTAGACTCTGAGTCATCAAAGTGTCTCAAAAGAGAGACACCATTTTGATAACCACTTCACTTTTTTTGGTTTTTAATTAGACTACAAAGTAGAGGTAACGCTGTGGTATTGCCATATCTGTGACTCCTCCAAGTTGTCAGGCCCAGCGAGGGCTCCGCCTCATGATGGCAGCAGCTATGAAGAAGGAATGGGGCTGGCCACCCTTGAAGCCCCTTCCTGCCAATCTTAAATGTCCTAAGCTTCCATTACCAACCACCACTCTTCACACAGACCCTTAGGGAGAGGCAAAATCTACCTCCATACTTCTACCTCCAGGCCCAAGGCCCCCAAAGCTGTAAGGTTAGAGGTCCCTGAATGCATGCTCACTATTCTCATTTCTGCATAACAAAAACAACTTCAAGATGAAGGGCTGGTTTAGCTACACAGTTGGGGGTGGGTGGGTGGAGTACAGTCCGTCATGTTGGGAAAGTCATGGCCGCAAGAGCGCGGGATGGCTGGTCACGTCGCATCCACAGTAATGAAGCAAAGAGAGTGATTGATGGCTGGTGCTTTCTCTTTTACACTTTTTATTCAGTCCAGGACCCAAGCCAAAGGAAACACATGATGAGTCTTCCTCTTCTCTTAAGCCAATCTAGAAATGTCCTCACAGACACGCCCAGAAGTGGCTCTGTGTCTCCTGGGTGATTCCAGATTAACCTAGGAAACAGAGAATTGACCATGTATGAGATTTCTTGGGGGACAGCTGAGAAGGGTGTCCTGAAGAGCAGAGGCAGGCAGGTAGAGCTTCGAGCACAGGGCTTGCTTGACCCTTGTAAAGAGAAAGAGAGAAGGAAGGCGGGGCAGTCAAGACCATGCTCAGCTCCCAAGTCCCAGCCATGAGGATGGGAAGCGCCAGAGCGGAGGATGCCCACCAGAGGAGCCCAGATATGGCAGGCACAACTCCACTCTACTACCCCTACCTGCTCCGTCATTTCTAGGAGTGGCCTGGAGGAGTGAGGTGCAGTCTGGCACTCCAAATCTCCATTCTCCGTTGCCAAAATGAAACGGGCATTTATAAAGAAATAGGGTCCGTTTAGCTCAAGTGGGAGGCTGAAAGCCTAAACAGACGGCATCGGTCTGATGGCCTCACCTCACAGCGGGTGGCATTGCTTGGAACTGCACAGGAGGAAAAGGCTCACTGGGTAAGGCACAATGCTAAGGGGATGAACAATAACAGCCTCCCTCTAAGCCCCACCTCTTAAAGGTACCACTACATCTTCATATTGCCACTCCAGGGATCAAACTGCCTTAGGGGAAAGCCACTTATAAAATATAGCAGACCCCAAAGATGGGGCAGCTGGGGGCTTCAGCTGACTACCCCCCTCCCAGTGTGAGTCTCTTATGGCCACACACCCATAGATACCTAATAGCCAACGCTTGCTTGGTAAAACAATTTCAACAGAGCACTGCACTTAGTCTATTCTGATTTTCTCTTAATTTTTGAGACAATGTTTCCCTATACATCCCAGTATCTTAGTTTCCATTCTATTGCTGTGAGGAGACCCCATTACCAATGCAACTTATAAAAAGAAGCATTTAAATGAGGGCTTGCTTATGTTTCAGAGTTAGTCCATGATCGTCATGACAGGGAGTATGGCAGCAGGCAGATAGGCAAGGTGCTGGAGCAGTAGCTGAGAGCTTACATCCTATCCACAAGTTAAATGCAGAAAGAATAAGACACTGGACCTGTTGTGGGCTTTTGAAACCTCAAAGCCCACCCCTGGTGATACAACTCCTCCAACAAGGCCATACTTCCTAATCCTTCCCAAACAGTTCCACTAACTAGGAACCAAACATTCAAATATATGAACCTATGGGGGCCATTCTCTTTCAAACCACTGCATCCCAGATGATGGAATTGCAAACCTGTATGACCACACCAGAATACGTTTAGTTCTTGTGATGGGTTCTACCCATCTTCGTGGGGCTGGTGTGAAAAATAAATAAGACAATAAAGTAGTGGTAATTTGGAAACTATGAGGCTGGTCATAGAGGCCTAGCCAAAGGCAGCTCACAGGTGAACTGTGCCAAAATGTATGTTTTGTTTGATTAACATGCTGGGTTTGTTGTTGTTGTTTGGGGTCTTTTGAGGTGGGGTGGTTTCTTTTAAGATATAATCTCACTCCATAACCTAAGCTAGCCTGAACACTATGTAGCCCGGTATAGCCTCAAACTCATGGCACTCCTCCTGCCTCACTTTCTCAGGGGCTAAGTTTACAAGCACAAGACACCATGCCCAGTTTACAAGTTGATTTTGTTATTGTTGTTTTTGAGGCAGGGTTTCTCTGTGTAGCCCTGGCTATCCTGGAACTCACTCTGTAAACCAGGCTGGCCTCAGACTCAAAGATTCACCTGTCTCTGCCTCCTGAGTGCTGAGATTAAAGGCGTGTACCACCACTACTCGGCTAAAAGTTGATTTTTCTTTTTATTGTCATATTGGTTGCTGAATGTAGAAGCCTTTAAAATCTGGATTTCCCACTTTTCATCAAAAATAAAAACTCACAGCCCACCTTGTAGCTCAGCACAGTCTCCTGCTCTCTGTTTTCACACTCTGTGCTTCACTTGGGTATCCCACCAGGCCAGCTCTGTGGGTCTCCTATCTACACCAGTGGGCACACCCAAGTCATTCCCAGCCATTCTGTTTCTTCATTGATGTAGTGGGATCTTTTAGAAAGCCTAACAAAGGCTCCCAGTGACTCAGCTAGGAGAGAGAAGCTGGGGAGATGGCTCAGTGGGTAAAGGGCTTGCAGGCAAGTTTGAGGACCAGCACCCGTGTAAATACTGGGGAGGTGTGGCCCACCTATGATCACAGACCTCAGGAGGTGGAGATAGGAGAGCCCCCAAACACGTTGGCTAGCTAGACGAGCTGCATCAGCAAGCTCTGGGTTAAGTGAGAGACCCTGCCTGAATCTGTATGATGGAGAACAATTGAGGAAGCCCCTCAACATGAACCACTGGCCTCCACGTACACAATTAGACAGACAGACAGACAGGCACACGTGCGCGCGCACGCACGCGCGCGCACACACACACACACACACGACTGCAGGCACACACATGTACATGCATACACATGTGCACATAGGAGAGCACATCCCACCACACATTCAAAGAAGAAGAAGGAGAAGGAGAAGAAAAACACCTGATAATCAACTTATAGATAGGAAAGGTATATAGTTTGTCCCACAGTTTTTAGAAGCTTCTAGGCCTTTTCTGGGGACTTTATGTCAATGGTGGATGGCATATGGTAGAACAACGGTGGGTGGCATGTGACAAATAAGCAAGAGAGAAAAAGAACAGGCCCCCAATTCCCTTCCAGTGCATTGCCCAGTGACCTTCCTTCCCCCATCTCTACCATCTCCAGGGAGTGCCTCCCTAGAGAGCAAACTGAGAAATGGCCTCTCAGGGGTGTTCAGCATCCAGACTCCAGCAGGACAAAGCTATCTAGGAAACAGCACTGAGCTGGAGAATAGGCCTCCAGGGGGCCCAGGCCAGGCCATGGAAAATCCCCACACTTGGGGAATTCTGAAACTCCTACAGATAAAGTGAAAAACAGGGATGCTTCCAAAGAGAAAAGAACATCCCGTAGGCAGGATGAGGGTCAGTGTGGTTTCTGATTTTCAACAGAAACTTTGGGAGCCAGAAGACAAAGGACCAACCCTTCCCACATTGTAAGAGAAAGGCAATTTAAACCGAGTTGGTTCCCGGATCCCCAACAGGCAGGGTGGTTCTTAGCCATGCAGATTCCCACAGGTGCTTCACAGGAAGCTCCTGGCATTGGCCTGGGCTCCATCAGAATGAGGAGTAAACTAAAGAGAAAGATGTCATCAGATCTTGCACTTAGGAGAGATGGCCCCACCCTTCACCACAGGCAAGGATGAACAACCTTGAAGGCATGGGCATAGGGGAGCTGACCCCACCCCCTTGCCTGAGGCAGGTGGCCCCAGTGGCCTGGATTGACCAGCTCAGCTACCACCCAGACCCACAGCCAGGCCTTGGGTTGGCCCACCCCAACACCTACCCCATCTAGGACCTGCTGGAGCTTGTGAAGGTCTGGTCCTGTGGAACAATTCCCATAGGGCCTCCATGACTCTGGGTAGCAGCAATAGGATATCCCAGAGGAGTTCCGGTGAGGGTCTGGTCATGATGATGATGATGTACCAGAAACCAGAGGCCTTGAACCAGACCAGTGATTCATTGCAATAAACATTTGCTAGTAAAGCTGATTGGACAAAAGAGTGTACTATGTGACACACCGCAGTGTCCAATGCCCCCAGGACGAATGAAGAGGTGTTGGAGAGGCGGGAAGAAGGGAAAGCAAAGAGGGTTGTTTTGTTTTGTTTTGTTTTGTTTTGTTTTGTTTTGTTTAGGTTTTTTTGTTTGGTTGGTTTGTTCTCTTTTTGTTTGTTTGCTTGGTTGCTTTGTTTTGGTTTGATTTTTTAAATTTTCTTTTGTGAAGGTGCCGCATGGGTGAGGGAAGGGTATGGGGTGACTGGGAGGTGAGCAGAATTGGGATGCATGATGTGAAATTTCCAAAGACTCAATAAAGAAGTTAAATTTTCAAAAAACAAAAATTGGCCAAGGATCTGGACAGAGTTCTCAAAAGAAAAAATAAATATGGCCAAAAAATGTCTCAAAAATATTCATTGTCCCTAGCAATTAGGAAAATGCAAATCAACCAACTTTGAGATTTCATCTTACCCGAGTCAGAATGGCTAAGATCAACAAAACAACCTATAACAAATGCTGGAGGGGATTCAGGGGATAGGGAACCCTCACTCACTGCTCGAGCCACTCCAGAATCAGTGTGGAGAATTCTCAAATAGCTAAAAATAAATCTACCATATGACCCTACAAATAAATCTTCCATATGATCCAGCTATCCCAACTCTCTGAATATCCCCAGAGGACTCAACACCTACTCCACAGACACTTGCTCAGCCACAGGCATTGCTGTGCTAGTCACAGAAACTAGGAAATCGAACGACATAAATGTCCTTCAACTGATGAACGGCTAATGAAGATGTGGTCCATAGACACTACGGAATACTATTCAGCTGTAAAGGAAAATGAAATCCTGAACTTTGCAGGTAAATGGATGGAACTAGGAAAGAGCATATTGAGTGAGATAACCTAGACCCAGAAAGACAAAAGTTGAGTGTTCTTTCATCTCAGAAACAGGGAAAGTAAAAAGGGACCATCATGGAGGAGGGAGAAACAATGGAGAGGGGACAGCAAGGGACAAGTGGTCTGAATGGGACCTGGAAAGAACAGGGACTCTAATTAGGGAGGGGAAGGAGAGCAATACAGCAGGAGGGCAGAGGATAAAATTACAGTAAGCGTGTCTGACAAGTCGTGAGGACTCATACTACTAACCTAAAACATACCCATAACACATGTAAGTTAGTATATAAGTACACATGGAGTAGAAAGGAAAGTTTCCCATCTGGGCTGACAACACCCCCCCCCAAGAACCATGGACCACTTAACAAAACCCCAGCAGCAGGCATGAGAAGCCCTCTATTGAGTTATTTGTCCGCATTGTCCATGAGACTCCCGAACATTGCAGGCTATTGATTGCTGTTGCCCTGGGTTACTCCAGAGAGGTCAAAGTAAGTCCCTTTTGCAGAAAACACCACACACTTCAGAAACAGGGCCCAGAGGCCCCACCCCACCCCCAAGCTGGAGTTGACCTTAATGCCCCCTCCTGAGAACTAGTTCATGGTATCAGAAGGTACCGTGTAAACTTCTGAAGAAGGGAGGCACCCAACAGTCCTCCCCATCGGTGACACCTGTGAACCACATCAACAGCCAGCATGGCATGATAACCTAAAGGTGCAGCAGCGGCGCACATATCTTGGTGGAAAACAACAACTCTCTAACTGGACTTGGGACCAGCTCAACAAGAGGGAACTCATGCCTGCTACTGGAAGCCTAGCCAGTTACCCAGGGCTCGTGAACTCAAGGATCTTGGAAAAGAACCTGCAACCAACCACCACTTCACTAAACCATCATAATCCCTAACTACTCTCTAAATAGTTATTCTTATAAAAGCATATCAGTGCAGTATTTAGCCCTCATGAAAGAACTTCTCTTTGTAACAGAAGAGGACCATTACAAAAAAAAAAAAAAAACCACCACAATCCATCAAAATGCAGTTATAGAAGGAACCCAGTCCCAACTGATCCATCTATATGGATAAAGGCAATTCTTGCAACTATGACTCAGGGATTATTGCAGAAGTGGCAGGGTTCAGGGGGGGGGGGGGGATCAGAAAGATTATAAGAGCCAGGGCTGGAAAGATGGCTCAGTGGTTAAGAGCACTGGCTGTTTTCCAGAGGTCCTGAGTTCAATTCTCAGCAACCACGTGGTGGCTCACAATATATATATTCCATGAATTTGAAAGGGAGTCAGGGGTGGGATACATGGGAAAGTCTGAAGGGAGGAAAGAGAAGGTGCAAATAATGTAATAATAATCTCAGAAAAAAGAAAACAATTAAGAAATAAAAATTTAGCCGGGCGGTGGTGGCCACGCCTTTAATCCTAGCACTCGGGAGGCAGAGGCAGGCGGATCTTTGTGAGTTCGAGGCCAGCCTGGTCTACAGAGCGAGATCCAGGAAAGGCGCAAAGCTACACAGAGAAACCCTATCTTGAAAAACCAAAAATAAAAAATAAAAAAATAAAAAAATAAAAATTTAAATTACTCATGATGAAACTAGAAAAATAATGGAGAAGCACACTACGGGAGAGTACAGTGAGCATGCAGCGGGACGGTAGATGAAAAGAATACTAAATCCCAGTGCTCTCTGGGAGGAAAACAAAAGAGAACATGGGAAATAAAATAAGCCGATAACCGAGACGCAGCAGCTGTGCTGAGCAGCAGCACCTGGAGGTCAGTGATGCAGCCCAGCTGCAGAACGGCTGTCTGTCTCTGCCAGCCGGACTGATGTGCGCAGGTGCGGGGTATGATGTCACAATTTCCGTCTCTAGAGTTAAGCTCGGCAAAAAGAAACTCAAACCCGAACCAAAATCCCTTCATTAAAACAGAAACGTGTTTCTTTCTTGAGTAAAAGTCTGGCAACGCCATGCTGCCCCACAGAGTCGGAAAAGGCAGGCGGGCTCCTGGCTCCCCCTCCCAACCGCTGCTTTATGCAGCAACAGTGCTGCTCTGGCTCGTCAAATCCACACGCCAGCCAGCAGGATGGAAGATAAGAGGCGAGGAAGAGAGAAGATGCTCCTGAGCTGTCATTTATGGCCTGTCCCCAGAGCTGCTTCAACCCTACTTCAGTCTCATAAGCCATAAGCCAGCCGTGGAGGATGTGGGTCTCTGATGCTAAGATTCATATTTAGTGTTGTTAATTACACACATTGGTTCGCTAAAAACTTAAAATATGGACTAAAATAAATCTCTTGAGTGACCAGCAAAGTTAAGGGCAATTCTTCAGGTGGTATTAATGGGAAGCATGCACCTAGGCAGGAGAGAGAAACAGAGGCAGTATGGCCACCTCAACCTCTGGCCCCAACATGCAGGAGAGGGCCCAGAGCCCTGAAGCAAGGCTGAGCAGCTGATAGGAAAGCCAATGTTTGTGGCCATCTCTCACCACAGGGCTCCTCATCTCAGGACAACAGTCCTGCAGACAGATGGGCCCCAGTCCAGAAGTCTGTGTGAGATGGTCACATTGAGATCAGTGTTTGAAAACTTTGACAGCAAGACCTCCCCAATGCTCATCAGTCCAGCCTGGTACGCATGCCCTCTGCGGAAGCCTGGAGGATATGATATTCTGGCTGGCCAGGTGGAGCCACAAGCTAGAGGCCACACCCACAGGAATCTTGGAGTCTGAGATCTGTCCAGATGAAGATCCAGACACGGCTGCCCTGGAAGAAAAGAGAGAAGACCACTGGGCCATAGACATCTGAAGGAGAGAGAGAGGGCAGGAGACAGCCTCATACCACAGTCTCTGGACCTAGGCTCCAGGGCAGGCACTAGTTCCCCTCCCTCTTGACTGTCAAGGTCACCTGGCCCTTGGAGGGTGAGGGGGTGTGTCTGTCCAAGGGAGACTCAAAGGTGCCGCACCCACACTGTAGCCTCTGAGGGCCAGAGATTAGCACAGAAGCACATGTGTGCATTCGACGGTCCAGCAAAGCCCCATCCCATTATTCACCTCCTGAACTGAAGACTTTGTCAGCCTCAATGCCTCTCTGACACCCGCTGATCCAGGCCTGGGGACACAGATCCGCTGTGCTGCCCCCTTGCTGGAGGAAGAGGCAGGAGGGATCGGCGAGGACTGCAGGGTCCAGAGTGACAAGATCAGCCTTCAGTTCCTGGAGGCTCACACTGCTGCAGAGCAAAGGACAGTGAAAGCGCAAGTGATCACATCTCTGACTGCAAGTGCTCATCCCACAGCAGGCCGGCCAAAGTCAAGCCAGCCCTTCTGTAGAGCACTGCCTAGACTCCCAAACACACCTTAAGGAAGAGGTCTTTAATTGCCTGACCCCTAGAATAAAGCACAGCGCAGGAGTACCGGAGCCAGGCATGGCTGCAATCTCAGAACTCACGAAGCTGAGGCAAGGGCCAGAAGCCAGCCTGGGCTATATAGTAAAACCGGGTCTCAAAAGCCAAAGGGAAGGGAGAGAGGGAAGGAGGCAGGAGAGTGAGAGAGCTGAAGGGCTGAGCCTTTGGCTGCTGCCTAGCAACCGCAGAGCATCTCCCAGAGGTGAGCAGAAACCAGACATAACACAGTGTCCCACACTGGCATCTGGCATCCTATATTACACCAGGGGCCCCAAAGTAAAGGAGGAATCCCAAAACTCAACATCTGCCAGTTCAGGCTTTGCCTGTATTTCAAAGGCATCAAGAGCCAGACACAAGGACAGATGAGAACCCACGAAGTTTGGGGGGACAATGGAGACACTCACACATGTGATGCAGTCAGAAAAGACAAAAGAAGGTTCTAGCTATTCTCTAGAACTCAAAAGCTTTGTGCATGTGTGTATATAAATGTATATGCATACATTCAAAAATTAAAAGAAAAAAAAGTCAAAACAAATTTATCCATCAGCCTGGAGATAATACAACAAAATTAAGGGGCAATGCCCGTGGGGAGGCCTGTGTGTACACGGTACTTTGAAAGGAACAAGCTAATAAAAATCATTTCAATAGGAACTACAGCAAGTTCTGGCAATTATATGAAATGACGTTGGTTGCCAGTGGCACCCATCCAGTCTAAACTGGTTTGTGCCAAGAAGGGGAAACTCCTGGCTCATTCCACTGAGAAGGTCGCAGATGCCAGCTTCAGATATAGCTGGATCTGGGCTCAGACAGTACCGTGAAGACTCAGTTGCCTCCTTTCTGTGTGGGGCTCCATGTTCCTCTGTGCCAGCCTCATTCCAGGATGCCACGTGGCATCCCAGGAGACTGGCTGCAGGCGTACAGCCTCTTTCTGCTGGCATTCGCAGGGGAAAAAAGATTTCCCTCCCAAGGTTCTCATCGACCTCCTTTGTGTCACGGTCACTGTGGCCAGGAGTAGGCAGACCTGTGAGGGGTGTCTGATGGAAGGGTCTGGAACTCAGAAGGCCTGGACTGGAAACAACACTGGAGCCCTTGTATGAGATGGAGTTGGGGTGACCCAGCTCCTCCTGACTAACTGTGGATTTTGGGCAGGTCATTGCCCTCAGAGAACCTCAGTTTACCATTTGTAATTGGAAATACCACTGGCTACAGAGGCTTCTGTGGCAAATCAAGGTCCTGGCACAGGACACCTGTGCAAAGCTTGGGCCATTCCTTCTCCGTTCAGTCACAACATCTTAGTTTCCTGTCCTGTCCCCACCTGTGGGCTGCCTGTGTCCCCCCCACCCCTTTATCCTTTGCTTTGCTCCCCATTCTCAGTTCTTTGCAGTCAAATACCTCTTGAAATATTAAATGGAAGATTCCAGAAATAAGCAATTCCTGAGTCTTATGTTGTACACATTCCAGGTAGCATGATCAAAGCTCACACCACGCCCCAGGCCTGAAGCCTACCTTCTCCCAGCATGCCCTAACTACATACTCACCCACTCGAGAGTCTCTCCACTATTGACGGCCCCAGTACCATGGCATACCTCTCAAGTAAAGCCTTATTTTTAGTTCAGAATGGCCCCAAGAGCTGGAGCTGCTGGTAGTAGGGTGTGGCTAAGAGAAACCACGGAGCACTGCCCTTAAGCTAAGAGGGATAATCCACATCTTAGAATGTATGTGTAGGGGAAAATGTGCTTGATGGGGGTTGGGAATATATCCCCCAAACATAAGGGGGGGCAATATACACAAAATCTGAGGCGGGATCAAAGGTACAAGGTCAAAGCTACGCAATCAGAAGGGTTTGTCCCGCACCTCCCACCCTCCCCTCCTGCGGCAGCAGCTGACAGACAACAGGTCACAAGCTGCCAGCGCCCCGAGGCTGGAACCCAAGGGTCTGTCCCAGCTGGTGCCACTCCATGCCAAATGCAGAGCTTCCAAGAATGCTTCCTGACTTGGAATCATCAAGGCAGGAAAGGAGCTGGGACTGCAAGAGCCAAGGTCAGAGGGCAAAGGGAAACAAAGCTAAGGAAAAGAGAGGCCAGGAAAATGGCTGAGTCCAAAGCTCAGGAAAGTCCCAGGAAGCAATCTCAGAGGCAATTGGCAGGGTTGTCCCAAGTGCCCCACCTCCTCCCCAGAGATTGGCAAAATACTTTGAATTCAGAAACACAGCAGGACAACCCCGCCCACTGTTCCCAGAAGGGTCACAGGATGACACCAGCAGCTCTGGCCCAAATGGTTGGGACTTTGGGAAGCCCTGCCTGCACCACCACCGCTGCCGCCGCCTCCCCCCTCCCCACTCCTGGAAGCATCCTCCAGGCTTCCCCATGGGGCCCACACCTGAGCACTTGCAGGCAGCAGGGAGGGGCAGTGGCCCTGCTCCAGTCACCCCTGGCTGAGATCCCCCAGGCATGGCTTTTCTTGCTTGCAAGTTGCAATAACCTCCCTGCAGAGCTTCCTAAAGGAGCATAGGCAATGCACGGGAAAATATTTGAAGGTCTAAAATGCAACTTAAATGTTAGTTCTGGGGGCTGGAGAGGTGGCTCAATGGTTAAGAGCACTGGCTATTCTTCCAGAGGACTCAGGTTCAATTCCCAGCACTCACATGGCAGCTCCCACCTGCCTGTAACTCCCGTTCCAGGGATCCGACACCCTCACACAGACACACATGCAGGCAAAACACCAATGCACAAAAAATAATTGAATAAATCATTAAAAATTTAAATAAATAAACGTTAGTTCTGACATTTTTATCATTGGCTTATACCAGAATGGTAACTGGCTCCTTTCTGTTGGGGCCTTCCAGGGCCCTGCATGGTACAGAGGTACAGGGGCTGATGCACTTAGGTTCTAAGGTGTCTTCTTGGAGCTCCCCTGGGACTCCCCAGTCTCAGCTGCCTCTCCCACAGCAATCCACCCAGTTCCCTCACACCCGCATGCACACCTCTAGTGACAAGGGAAGCCTCTCCCATCTGGGCACTGTTTCCTCCTAACTGTTGGTGCGTCTGAGAAGCAGCTTTCCTGCCTTATCCACGCTGTCTTCAGGTTGTTTCTACCATTTGCTATGCCCTCCTTCTAGGAATATGGAGAACGTATGAAACAGATTAATGCAAATCTCGCCAAAGTGTGAATGACTTGTTCCAGACCCTTTCTTGTAACACTCAAAGTTGATAGGACTTGGGCATTTGAAATGTGGGCAGAGCAATATAGAAGGGAGAATCTAAACCAGGCTGGGGGAGCTGGAGGTGGGAGAGCATCCAACAGATTACTTCGGCTTTTCCTGCCTCTCGTAGCCAGCAACTCTCTTCAGTCCATATAACTCAAACAGGAATGCTGTCCCTCCCCGCAATACCAGGGTATGTGGCCTGAGGGTGTGTGGTGTGAGGGGACCTGAGACCCAGACTATGGGACCTGAGAGGTTGCAGTTGAAGCTGGCCAAGGACATCTACCTATGACTGAGACTCTCCTTAACTGTGTGTCTTTAGACACAGGCTCTGAGACAGACAGCGGTTTGCAGGGGAGAGCTCCTTGGAGCTACCACTGTCAGGCTGGAGCTATGAAGGATAGAGCAGAGAGGAGGGGCCACTATAGGGCATGCACCGTCCTACAAGATCTGAAAGGAAGAACTCCTCAGAGCTGCCTGAGGGGACAGGGGTCTATGGTAACACCTGGGAGGTGACCGTGATGTGGAGAAGGCTTTCCGGGAGTCCCCGTGAGATAAGGAGATGAGGCATTGTGCCAGCCGTGGAGGCCAGGCCTGAACCCTGCAGGAGATGGGACCTTGCACACAGTTCCCAGCACTCAAGATGGAAGTCAGCTCAGGAGGGCTCAGAGGAGAAGGAAAGCCAGGCAGAGCCAGAAGCCAGGCACTAGGAACAGGGTGAGGAGGCTGACAGTCCATCAACTGCGTCCATGCAGGGACTTCTGCTGGAATCAGTCCCTTCTCACTCATGACACACTCCCCACACATTCCCCTTGGGAGGAAAACTCAGGCATCTTTATCCTGCTGCTACTGTCACAGAATGCCTGAGTCTGAGTCACAAAGATGAGATTTACCTCTCATAATTCTAAAGCAGGGAAGGCCAAGGCCGTGCTGGCCTCTGGCTCTCCCCCTTATGTCATAACCTAGCAGATGGTACCCTGTAGTGAGAAAGTCTCAGTGTGAAAAAAGGGGGACCAACTTCCACAACAGCACTATTAATCCATCACCTCTCACCGGTCCCACTTCTTCACTGCACAGTGGCACTGCATTTCAGCATGACTTTTGTTAAAGACCATCCAAGCCATGGCGTAGGAGCAGGTCAGAATCCAGAAGCCAAGAACACACCACACTGTGTCCATCTTCACGGAAACACCATCCCATGGGATCCTTGGCTGGGTCACAGCCTCAGCACACACCAGCAGGGAAGTGAGCTGGGCAGCATGAAAATGAAGCAGGCCAGAAGTGAACCAAGCCACTGCTGGACAGAGACTGAACCCCGTCACCTGAGGCAGGGCAGGAAGGGGAGGTACTAGGAACCCTGGGAAAGCTGTAGGATTCGGCCTAACAGACATGGCAAAAACATCTGACTTGGGACCAAGGCCAGCACCTTTTAAAAAAAATCCTTTAAATAATTATTTATATGTTGTATGCACACACCCTGTGTGTGGCACACGCGCACACACGCACATGTGTTTATCAGGAGGCAGGAGATCAATGTCAAGGGTCTTCCTCGGTCCCTTTCCACCTCTTGTTTTTTTGAGGCGGGCTCTCTCAGTGAACCTGGAGCTTGCCAATTTGGCTAGACTGGCTTTGCCACTGAACTCCAGGAATCCTCTTGCCTCTGCCTCCCCATTGATGGGACGACAGGGTCACTAACACTCCCAGCCTTTTTTTTTCCATGTGTGCTCAGGGATGGAACTCAGGTCCACATGTCTGCCAGGCAAGTGCCTTACCCAGTGAGCCTTCATCCTCCATACACTGTGTTTCACATCAGTGTGTTCTCATTATTAAATTAGTATTTAATGAATCAATAACAATATGTACAAAGTAATTCTAACTTCTCTTATACCATGGCAACTGCTTGAGATATCTGCACATGACACAGAACATGCACTTGTGAGAGAGAGAGAAAGAGAGAGAGAGAGAGAGAGAGAGAGAGAGAGAGAGAGAGAGAGAGAGAGAGAATGCACGCACATGTACATACACACACACACACACATACACGCGTACAATGTTCACTGGGCTCTTCACTAGTTTTAAGTGATTAAAATTTTTTTTTAAGTTTTTTAAGTTTTTTTTTTAAGTTTTAAGTAAAGTGATCCTGAAGTCAGGACATGTGAGAACTGCTAGTCTGAGAAATCTTCGAATGAGTGTGTGCTATGAGCTTTGACCCGTCACATTTCTCTTTGTTATAGTTATTATTACATATTGATTATGCAAACTAATGGATGCACTGTTACATCTTCATACAGGCACTGAGCATTAATCATGTCCATCCATCTTTCTATATTCCACCCTCCATGTGCTCCTGGCCCTGCCGGTCCCTAATAGTCTCTCTTCTGTTTTCAGGTCATTTTTCTTTTTTTCAGTCTCTAGTTTCCACATTTGTGATAAGACATTCCATCTTGCTCCTCTGTGTCTGACTGTTTTGCTTAACACAGTGACCTCGAGTTCCACCCACTTTCCCAGAACGATGGCATTTCCTTCTCCATGGCTAAATAAACTCCACCACGTATCTACAATGTGTTCTCCATCTGCCCATTGACGGTTACCGAGGCTGTTTCCACAGCATGACTACTGTGGATAGTGCCAGGAGCTGCTCTTGAAAAGGCCTCAGGTGCAGCCTGGCAGCATGGCACTGGCCCTTCCTGAGTGTGGCCCCTGTTCAGCATGGCATCAGGGCTTTCTGGGGACAGAAATGCTTAGTACATATGGTTGGGGGCCACCCTGGCTGGATTCAAACGTGGTCGTCCCTCGGTACCCACGTGATGGGCTCCAGGAACCCTGAGGCTACCAAACTCATGGGATGCTCACATCCCTTCTATAAAATTGACATCCGCACGGACCTCTGCACAACTTCCTGAGCACTTCAGACCGCCTCTGGATGACTCTGAGACTTCACCTCAGAGATTGAAATGGCGTGCAGACGGTGGCCAGGCTGCTGTTCAGGGAATGACAGGAGATGAGGTTGCAAGCACCCCCCATTGACACAGTTTGTTTCAAGAAAAAGTCCGGAAAGAGAAGGTTGTTTTCAGCTGATGTTTTCAGAGTGCTCAGTCCCTGATTCCTTGGCCCGTGCACTTAGGTAGAAAGGACATCATGGCTGAAAACCATGGCCACAGGAGCGTGTGACTGAGGAGTTCTTTAGTAATAATGGACAGGAAGCAGAGTGGAACAGCAGCAGGAAGGAGCCAGGGCAAGGGACAGCCCTCAAGAAGCATCTGCACCCAGTGACAGTCTTCCCATCAGACCTCCCCTTCAATAGTTCCACCACCTCCCAGTTTCTTCCAGTTTTGAATCCATCAATGTCTCTCGAAACCCCCTCTTAGACACACCCGGGAGAGCGCTTTGCTAGGCTGGGTTCTTCTCCACATGGTCAGGTTGCTAAGCAACACAGGGAACTGTGGCTATGAGCCCCTGCTCCACCAGCCCCTGCTTCTGTTTGCTCTGTGACTTTTGCTAGGCCTCCGTCTGGATGCCTGTAAGATGGAGAGAACAGTAACGCCTACACCATGGAGTTGTTGGGAGGAGTGAATGAATTCAGTGACTAACAGGACGAAGACAGGGCAATCAATCACCTGATGGTGGCAACCGCTGTACTGTGATGCCGGAGAAGGAGGAAGAAGGGGAAGAGGAAAGACGTTTCTAGGAACCCTCTCAGGGCGTGGGGGTTAGCAAGCAAGGTAACTCACTACCTGATTCCGTGTGGTTTTTCCTTTTACTCTCTGCTCTCTTGTCCCAGGAGCACCCTCTTTGCAAGACAATCCGAACGACTGCTCCCCATGGACCAGCAGTACAGATGTGCATGGTAAAACTCCAGACAAGCAAATGAGCAGGCTAGCAAACAGCCACTAGGAGAGCAGCCCGATGCCTGCAGAGGTCGGCCTCAGATCTAATGAGCAAGTGAATGCCCACCGAGCTCTAAGACTGGCTTGCCTTGGGACTCTGCCTTTGTGTTTACTGGCTGGGTGACAACCTCTCTGAACCCCATTGCAGCCATAATGGTACCTAACTCACAGTGCTCACAAAGAATGACGGGGACCAGCAAGTGCCTGTTCCCCTTTGAGATCAGTGCCATGTAGAAGACAGTGGAGTGTGTTCCTTGGCCACTTGCATGATGCCATCCTGCACCTCGTTCTGAGCACAGTCCACTCAGATGGGAGCATTGAGGTCATTATGTAGTGGTAAGGGCCTTCAAACAAGACCCTACCTTAGCATCACCCTAACCAGTGCCCAGGAGGCTGCCTGTTCAGAAGTACACATGTCCTGGAACCATGCCTAGTCCCAGAGATCAGGGGTCCATGCACACCCTGCACTCAGGGGTCCCCTTGCCTCTTTCTAGGCTCCTTAGTCACCACATGCAGTTGAAGCAGATCCCACCATTTCCAGAGTTGGGAGTCAGAGCACACTGATGGAGAGTGGTACCTCTGAACATGTGGCAATGCCCTGCTCCACCTCTATCCTCATCTGCACACCCCATCCTGATGGAGCCCCTAACAGCTGAGCAACCCTGACAGAAAGAGGCACTGGAGCATCTAGACCACAGGCCCACACTGGCATCCTTCTGACCTAGGCAACTGGATCCACTGCCCATGCAGATGCACCCATGTCTGCTACCCACCAGACAACCTGTGTACTTGGTAGGTGTCTACCAACATTGAGCTCCAAGACAGGCTTGAGCTGGTGGCGGCTCCTGGGTCAGGCCTCTTGGACACGTGACAAGACAGGCACACATACTCTGACAGAGCACTCCAGATTTGGGGGACAGTGTTCCTCTCCACTAGACTGCCCTTCCTTCTGCCTCTTCTTCCTGTGCCAGGAGGCAGATGCCCTCTCCTCCCAGACTTTGCTCAGGCTATGTCCAAAGTACCTAGTGCTCAGATTCTAACATTACCTTTGATGGGCACCTGCTTTCTGAAGGCTAGCTCAAGATCCACCTGCTCCAAAAAGCCGTCAGGGCCTCTTGACCCCAGTCTGCCTCAGCTCCTATTTCATGGTGCTCTGTGGTGCATGGCCATCTCAAGGCTGCCCAAAACGTATTGGGCAGAGAGGAGAGGAGCCCAGATGGCAGTCCCTGAGACTCCAGCATGGAATCCTGCACTTCCTCTGTGAGCCATTGGGGGGGGTAGTGTTGAAAACCCCCTTGATATCCTCATCAGTGTTACAGACGGGGACAATCCAGTCTTCAGACCTGATACTAGGCATGGGCAGGGCTCCCAATATGGAGCTTTCCGACAGGTGGCAGGCTCAGGACGTGAAGTCAGACCGCTGATAACTGTGAGGAAGCAGGAACTGCTAAGGAAACAACCTCCCCACCCTCCACTCCCGCATGAAGCAGGAGGGTGGGGGAAGGGGGCTGCAGGGACCCAGGATGGGCAGAAACCACAGACAGGCCCCAGATCTGACTGCGAAATTTCAGAAACTTTTAGTGGGCTCAGGGCTCTTCCCTTCCCTCGCCAGATTTGACCACTCTTCCTGATTGGTCCTGCTCATCACCCTATTTGTGTGCCCACAGTAAGTCAACCAGCTAATGCCAGCTGGGTCCCTCTAAATCGGGGCTTCCTCACATGAGGTATATTAGAATTCATTGGAGGAGGAAGGAACCACTGCCTTCAGGACATGCTGGAGATGGACTCTGGAGACAGAGAACCCCATGTGTGTGGCTTCTGCCACAGACAGGGCGCTTCCTTGAACTGGCCCCCCAAACCCATTCCTGCCTCAGCCTCTGAGTCTCTGACACATGCTTTAACCATGGACAGGAATTCAGTAGCTCTTCAGGTACTTCAAGCTCTTCAATTTAGGCTCTTCAAGCCTCTGGGTAGCTTTCTGTTGCCATCATACTACCCTGTGAGCCTGGGCCTGAGCCTGGACGCAAGCCTTGCCCAGACAGCTTCCAGAACCCCACCACCTCTCTGCCTCACCCTGCTTCCCATCAGCTCTCCGTGACCACCTCTTTGTTGATTTGCCACTTTCATCCCTCTGTCCGCAGGGCCCTCACCCTCCTTACTCACCCTGAGTGGTACCCACACTTTAAACGGCT
>CABHPR010130263.1:0-11155 GCA_902168415.1 Peromyscus melanophrys
CATACACACACAGCACAAAAAGACATCAAAATAGGACAGGGTTTTGCTAGGATGGTGGGGTCATCAGGAGTGATGGGGGAAGAGAGGACGATGGGGCAAATATGATCATATGATCATAATACATCCCATACTCCAAGTGTAAAATTGTCAAAATAAAGGGGGGGGACTAGGCAGAGCAGGAGATGTAGGGCTTTTTGTTTAAGATTATGTGTATGAATTTATTACCTGCTTTACTCTGTGTATCACATGTGTGTATGTGCCCATGAAGTCCAGAAGAGGGCATCAGATCTCTCCAGGCCCTGGGGATGGGATTCATTGATAGAATACTTGCTTAGCATGTGCCTGATACAGATGAGAGGTTGGAAAGGGGAGGCAAGGATTTGCATGCAAATGAAGGGGAAAGGCAGAAACAACTTTAAGAATAAACTATCCAGGAAGTATGTGGTTTACAAAGAACAGCTAAACTCAAAGTTACCAATAGGCCATCCCTCAGTCCCTGTCACTCAGTCTCCACCCCAAGCCAGCACACAAATCTTGCCTGAACACCTCTAACCTATTGCCCTCTAAAAGGGCCCTCTTTGTGGTAGTATGGCTTCTGATTTGCTCAAGAACCTCCTATGACATATACTTAAGTGATGCCTAGTGACTGGTGCCCTTGCCCCAGCAGGCAGGCCACAGATGGCTCCCTCCAGAGACAGAAGAGTCTTCACAGACACCAGCAACAACTCACAAGTGTAAGCCACACCTGTGCCAGGTATATCCTGACTAGAAGCCCCCACTCACTGTGTGTGGAATGCTGCCTTGTAAAATGTGACTATTGAACTCTCCATATCCAGGGGCTCTACTGGTCTTCATCAGTACTAAGTCAACTATTTCCCCAAGTATGGAGAGCACTACTGGAGAAAAAATAAAAACCTTAAGTGGTATAAAGTGGTGCTATTAAAGACTCAGGGTGACTCATTGTAGCTAGGCCTGAAGAATCACGAAAAGGGACTCAATTACAAGCTTTATTTTTATCATTATTTTTAGCTAAAAGGAATGTGAATGGGGACTGGCCAGGATTTACTATGGTCTGGTAAAGATTCATAGGTAATAATTCACCACAAAAAAAATTACCAAATTTTAATGCCACGGAATCTTCTGGAGTCTAGATACTAAAAACCAATCTGTGGAGAGAAAGGGCTACACTGGCCTCACACATCAACATGGAAGAGAGCACAAGGCTAGAGTGTGCCCCATAGGGATTCTGTAAATTTAACAAGTTCAGCACACCTGGAGAGAAAATGTGAGATGAGACTGTTGCTCACTCTGTATCCATCCCACTGAAGTGGACCTAAGAAGGGATACCATATCTCTCATTGGGACTCCTGGACTTACAGTGATATGTAAATTCTGAGAAGAAAATGTGACCTCAATATGATAGTTACATATAACACGAGACTCAGCCAGACCACTGGGCAAGGAACAGAATTCACCATCCTGCAATAAACATGAAATCCACAGAATGGTTGCAAAAGCAGAGTTTAGGAATAAAGTCAGTATCCAAGTGGGCACTGAACTCAGCATATGCAGCTGAACTGCATATCAGCTGCCATTGTGAATACAAAGCACAACTTGACTCTCAACAAAAGGGGATAAAACTTGTAACTGGAAGCTTTTCTCTGTCCCGTCCCTCCTGCAGCCATTTCCAAATAATCACTCAGATGCTTATATTGATTATAAATGCTTGGCCAATGTCTCAGGCTTATTACTAGCTAGCTCTACATTTAAATTAACCCATTTCTATTAATCTATGTATTGCCACATGGCCTGTGGCTTACCAGTTCTTTCAAATTTTGCTTCTTGGGTGGCTTGCAGCTTCTGCTAACTCCACCCTCCTTCTTCCTATCATTCTCAATTTGGCTTTCCTTGTCTAACTTCTTGTCCAGCTATTAGCCACATGTCAATCTAGCATCTTCCACCAAAATGGTCAAGGGAAGAAAATGGTTATACTTCACAGGCCTCCCTATGTACTAAGCACTGTGCTTTACAATATACATAATCCTTACAACCAGATGCAGTTGTCACTCCCAAGTAACAGAAGATGAGCAGAAACAGTATGCTGACCAGATTATCAAGTTAATTTGAGCGTGCCTTTCATGACAATCCTTTAGAGCAGTTTAGCGAGTATCTATCCACTGAATGTTCTCATCAGTAAGCTGAGACAAGATTCTTTTGGGGGAACCTCTTCTTTTTTCCATGTATCCCTATCAGCTACCATGTCACAGTGGTCTCAAGATTTGCCCCTATTCTTTAGGAATTTAGGATAGACATGGATAAGGACATCTCTATTTTGATTTGTGTCATTAAATTTTCTCATGTGCAGAGTTTACTTGGGTGATCCATCATCATAGCAGATTCATTAGGTTCTTGGTTGTCAGATATTAGGATATCATAGCCAAGTCACTAGTTCCAAAGTAGCCTCGCGAGAGCTGAACTGAGTGGTTAAAGGCACAAAGACAACTGAAATGCTCTGAAACAGTTTATTCCTTAGAAAACTGGAAGAATGAAGAACATGAGATTGAAAGGCACAGGATTCCAAAACCTCCAAGTTCTTGCTCTCAGTAGTTAACTGCTCACTCGGCTCACATTTCCTCGTGAGAAATAGGATGACCGCTTGATACCTTTGCCTTTTATAGTTAAGAAAGCTGGGAGAATTATTTAATAGAGATGCTGCAAAGTGTAAGTGTACTGTGAGCCAGAGGGACATTCAGTGTCTGTGGTGTTTGAGTAAGAATGCACGCCCCCCCCCCCCCATAGGCTCAAGTGTTTGAACATTTGGTGCCCAGTTGGTGCAACTGTTTGGGAAGGATTAGGAGGTGTAGCCTCATTGGAAGTGTGTCACTGGAGGTGGGCTTTGCAATGTCAAAGGTCTACACCATTCCAGTTGGCTCTCCTGTCCCGTGCACATGGATCAGACATAAACTCTCAGCTACAGTTCCAGTGCCATGCCTGTCTGAAGCCATGCCCCCCACCATGATCAGGATACCTCTGACAATGTAAGCCTCCATTAAGTACTTTCTTTTATAAGTTGCCTTCATCATATTTTTTTCATAGCAACAGAAAAGTAACCAAGACAGTGTCCCAAGGACAGACTCACACCACTCTACAGTCCAAGGACTCAGACCCTCTGCCTCTTATGGATCATTTCCCTTTACACAGAACCTCAAATCAGGCTGCATTATTTGAATCTATCATCAGTTGGCTCAGTTTCAATTAATAGGAATGTTAGGTAGGCAGTCCTAATTCTTTTTTTTATAGGACACTGCAAACTACCATCCTTTGAAGTGTCACTTCACAAGAACAGTCTGTTTTTGACTGGATCATTACTGCATTTCCAGTGCCAGGAGGAAATGATGAAGAAAGACCACCACTTACTGGGAAAGGGAAAATGACTTCAAAAATGCCTTTAAAATGATCACAGAAAATAATCCCAAATGTCTGCTAGGACAGCACATGAACTGGCTTCCAAAGGATCTGGCAAAGGTTTCCAAAATGGTGGCATAAGCCAGTAATTTAGGATATGGACGTAGAATTACAAGACTAAGCCAAACTTGGACTATGTTTCAAGATTCCATTCCCAAAAGGAAACCCCGTGGAACTGACTCTACACATTCTTCTCTCTCTCTCTCTCTCCCTTCCTCTCCCTCTCTCCCTCACACACACACACTTTTAACAACATCTTAATTGTATTTTTAGCATTCAATGATTAAATTACGTTTTAATAAAAGGCTGGGTCTTTGGACTGTCATCCTGGCCTCTCCCTCTCTTGTACCTGCATGCAGTAGATGGTAAAATCCTTCTCAGGGGTTCCTCTTCTACAAGTTCCTAAATGGTTCCCTTTAAAAATGAAGTACAATAATTGTCCTTCATGGACTCTCTGAAGTGACTTGAAGCTAAGTTGTGCACCAGAACAAACCGATAAATCTCTTCTATCCACAGGTTTTCACTCTTCCTGTGTGTGTACTAGTTTGTAATAAAAGTCAATAAAGTATCCATGGAGGAGATGAACTTCAGTGTATACCAATGTGGCTAGAGAAAGTCAAACGGGCAGGATGTGGACCAGGGAGACAGCTCAGCATGTAAAACCATGGGCTCCATGTGCCAGCACCCATATACAGTGGCTGTGCCTGTACTTCCAGCTCTCCTACGAGGAGATAGGAGGCAGAGATAGAACTGGCTGAAGCTCAAAGTCCAACTAGCCTGGATTATGTGGCACAGTGACAGCAACAATGGAGACCCTACCTCAAAACAGAAACAAAAAGCCAAGGTGACTTCCACACACATGATGAGGCGCTTGTACTCATACACAAAATAGAAAAAACTCATTTAAAAATGGCAGCATGGTGTGCTTTACACAACCAAGTGCTGTTCTCTGAGGGTTTTAGACAGACTGACTACAATGTTAATGGCCAATCTATGAGTAACTACCTCTAGCACCATTTTATAGATGAGGAAATATGTCATACAGTCATAAAAGTTGAGCTGAGCAGACAGTCAGACATGCTACATCTACAAGCTGGAAAAAGAACACCAAAGTCCCCAAGGATCTCACTTGGAGGCCAGTTGAGGAAGCATACCCTGAAGCTGTTTTGAAGAACATATCAAACTGCTAACAATGGATATGAGTGAGAAACTGGTTATAGCTTAGGTACACATCTGTTGTTATACTTTATATTCGATTTTCCTCACATGCATGAGTTGCAATCAACCTCATGCCAATGCTAGCCTCACTCCCCAGTTACCCCCTGCACAAACAAGCTCACAAAAGCACACTTACTGACATACCATATCCTATTAGGTCAGAGGTGAGTCAGGAACTTTTTAAACTTTTACAAGAATTCTAATGCACATTCCAGGTATACTATTTACGTTAAAATTAACTTACCTCTATTTCTATTCACATCTGAAGACTTACTTTACTTTAGCAATGTCCATTGTCCATGTTTATTACTGTAGAATCAAATATTTCAGCCAACCCAGCTAGAAATATTAAGACTAACATACACAAGTAACTTTTCTTTCATGGGGACGGAGTGATGGAGGAGAGTCTCATGTAGACCAAGCTGATCTCAGACTGGATATGTGGCCTTGCACTCTTGACCTTACTGACTCCACCTCCCAAGGGCCAGGATTACATGTGTGCAGCCGCATTGTTCACAGGCATGTTCCTGTAAGCTACATTTGCTCTGATAATTTTGTGGTCTCTCTGTGTCATCCCCACTAATCATGCAGACGCTTATGTGTTCCTCCCCTCCTGTAAGTCTCCTCACGTGGCTGAGGTTGTCTGTAAAACAGGTGATGCAGAAGCTGACTTTCTGGCAGTGCACAGTTGTTTTACTTTCCTGAATTATGTAGACTCTGAAGCTGGTGTCTCCAGGTCTCGGGTTTGCAAGAGTTGGGTTCCCCACGGCAGTGCCACCCAGCCCATGCTTGTCCTGACCAGCAGAGTGGCAACCTGTAAGCAGCCCATTATGACACTGTTATCATTGTGTTATTTTAAACTAAATAACTGTGATTGTTTTCTAGTACTAATTCCATCCCACTGGTCCTAGTTCTTAAAATGAGAATTTCCCTTCCCACCTGATCATACAAACCCAACAACCAAGAAACATTAGTAATTGTCAGCTGGACTTTACTAAACACTTTGTGTTTAATATATTTTAAATTATAAAGAAATTACAAGGAACTCCTAAAAAATTTAATACAAAAATATTACAAGTTAGGACAAATAAGCATTGGTAGATGACATTTAAAGAAGCATGCAGGGAAAGATAGCATAGGGTTAACATTTTCACTGTTGACAGAGCCTCAGTACAGCAGAGAAAAGCACCACAAAACCAAGTGTCTGTCCATTATGGCTTTTCCTCTACTGTAGTTTTCAAATGAATATATAGGAAAAAAAAATCCAGTAAACTTTAACCTAATCAGCTACATATTATAGTCGGTAAGAAATCTAATTCATGGTAAAGTATGAGAACTAGGAAATTAAAAGTAACCCCCTGCAATGGTGGCTCAATGAATTTCTGCTTAACTTCAGGCTCATATGGACTCTAATCCGTGGCAGCCCAATGCTTTCTGGAAAAGTATAAAAACGATGTCATTAACAACTTATGCCATGCTATAGAAGTTAACCCCTTGAAAACTAAAGGTTGTTAGCTTTTGCAACTGCAGTGACAGCAAAACAAGGCTCTATCTGCCTGTTCCTATCAAGGAAACTGAAGAAAGGTGGGGGACATGGAGAAGGCAACTTGACCGAGAAAATGAAGAATATCTGTAATGGTTTTATTTTGACAAAGTCTCTGTAACTACAGAAGTGTTGAGAGTAACGGAGGTTGGAAGGGGTGCTTTGAGACTTTCCTCATAGATCATTAGGTTTTACGAATTATAAGCAATTAGCTAACCATTGCAGTATGGTTGGTTTATGTGGAGGGAGAAGTTCCTGCCCTGAAAGCCTTCAGCCTCACACTTGGTGTGTCTTGTGTCACTCCATGCTAAGCTAACAGTGAATTTGAAGTCTTAGTTCATGTGAGACATCCTCTAAATAAACAATCTGTTTTTCAAAATCACTCAGGAGTCATCATTATCCTTTAGCTGATTACATGCTATTATTTAACAAATATAGAAAATAATCCCTTCATTTTAAAAAATCTTATCCCCTGCAAGAAGTAATAAAATAGCAAAAACTTTAATTTCATCTATGGGCTTCTTTAAAGTATACATCTTGGAAACAATGTTTATGAAAACAGTGATTCCCATGGCAGTTATATTCACTGGAGATAGAGCTAGGACAGATAGGTTGTAGTAGGGAAGACTCTTGGAGCAAAATCATTTATTCTACACTGAACAGTAGGAGATAAAAGCAATTGAAATGTAAACAGGAAATTGTAAACAAACACCATCCCTCTCTTTACTTGACTAAATAGTCTATACAAACCACATAGGTATCAAAGGTTTTATATATGTACACAGCCAACATAATATCAAAATATATTTTATTCTGGACCTCTTTCAGATCTGATTCAAATTACAGTTGTCAAAGCAATACAATGCAAAGGGGAAAACTGCAACAACACACACACACACACACACAAAAATGTGCCTGGTAGGGTCAAAGGGTCATTGGGGACAAATCATCGAGATGTGGAACCAAAATACATCATAAGTGTCATTGACATGGTCCAGGAGAGATAGATATCTGTGTCAGTCTTCCTTACACAATCATCATGAAAACTGAACAATAAAGTTCTTTAACATGTACAAAAAAAAAAAAAACCAAAACAAAACAAAAACTGTCATGGGCTGGTTTACACTTTTACAACAGTTTTAACGTTAACTGGGGAACTAAAGAAAGGATGCAGACATCATCACCCAGTGCTAGGATATGCTCACAGAATCAGACCCAAAGGATTTGCCAAACCCAAATGAAAACATTATATATAGTGACAATGTCAAAATTGGGAGAGAAAAATCACTTCTGTATTTAACGACAGCAGAGATACACAATGAAATCTGCCTGTTTGTAATGAGATGAAGAAGTACACAGGACACAACATGCAGAACGTTTCCTCCAACTTATCCAGAAATTCCAAAGAAAACATGAAACAGCTTGCTAGGTTTAAAAAAGAAAAAGAAAAAGAAAAAGCCTAGTTATTCACCCTGCTTCAACACTGTCACAGAAGAGCAGAAATAAAGAATGCTATGGACATCTCAGACCTGCTAAAGACGACACCAGATTCTAAATGAGTGGATTAAAAAATGTGAGCACTCCCTTTTTCTCTCTTCTACATTCAATTAGAATCACATATTAAAAAACTGATTAAACCAGGCGGTGGTGGCGCACGCCTTTAGTTCCAGCACTCAGGAGGCAGAGCCGGGCAGATCTCTGTGAATTCGAGGCCAGCCTGGTCTACAGAGCGAGATCCAGGACAGGCACCAAACTACACAGAGAAACCCTGTCTCGAAAAACCAAAAACAAACGAAATCAAAACAAAACAAAAAAACTGATATTAAACGTGACAGACACTTCAGAGCTATTACTGGAAGTAGTTCACACCTTCCCTCCTTGCTGATTTCAGAGAAAAGGAGGGAACCAAAAAACAAATGAAAAATCACCCCCAGGGTCTCTGTAGGCTGGCTGCCAGCCCCCAACGCTGGCTTTTGCTGGTGTGCCACGATGTTGGTCCATGGAGGCAGGATTTCTGCAGCAACTATGCAAGAACTGCTCTTAGATCGTGGGAATCCAGCTGTTGTGGAAACGTGCAACGTGCTTACAAAAACATAAATGGTCTTTAAAAGAACAAGACAGCACTGTCTGAGATGGTTTTCCTATGCATCTGGTAACACTTGTCATGTCTGCTTGCAGAAGCCTGGTCATCTGTGATTCCTTTAAACAGCAAAATGCCCAGTCCTCTGTGGGTGTGGGTCTTTGCTCATCATTCATATTTTACATTACTCTTTTTTAACAAAATCATTCTACATAAACAGATAGCTCCTTAAAAATAGTACTCTCTCATTAAATCTGATTTGACAGAAAGAATCTTAAGGAAAAAAGGAGTGCTTTATAAGTGAAAAGTACAAATCTTTGGCCTGTCTCTTGACATTTTAATGTCAAAAAGCAAAAAACCTTCATGTGATTCAATCTATTGATTACTTTTTGCACCATAATTTGTTTTTTTTTTTATACCACAAAAGGAGGCACTTTCAGTATCTGTAAAAGGTGTTTAATCCTAAAACATACTCACCTAGAGGATAACTCATGAAAACAGAATTTACTACACTCTAAGACCTATTCCAGTTACCACTTCTAAAGTCATTTGAAAGTCAATGATATTACCTGATCATGGAAAACAGGAACAGGGCAAATCTACATCTCCAGGGGTCTCCACATGGAGAGCAGATTCCTTCATGCCTTTTAAGGGTGGCAGCTGCTCCCTCTAGTCTACTTTAATCAAAGAGTTTTCATTTAAGTCTCCTTATTCTCTTTCCTTTTGATTAAGTTCCTTACAGTAAAGTATAAAACAATGATCTAAATGAACACCATAGAAAGACTCCTGGACGCAGTGGATCTTCAGAGTAAGCTCTCAGAAAAAGACAAGAGGGAAAGTAAAAACCCCAAAACAGAACTTCATATGCTGTGTGACATGGTCTCCCATGATCATCTGACTGCTCGGGTGGAGACACGGTGCGGTGTCTGTGGAGCAGCATTGTGGCACGTCAGCAGGCTACGGTGACAGAGAGAAGAGCAGCAAAGCACCCAGTCCTATGCTCACAAAGAACCAGCCTAAAGATGGACACCTTCAGACAAGTCTGCACGGGAGGACCCACAGCTTTGGGACAGCAAAGTTCTGCACTCACGCTCTGTTACACATCCTACCACAGCTAGGTGCTGAAGTAAAACAGCCAAAGAAAGAATTAGGAAAAGAAATCAAACCAACAAACACACCCAACAGGAAGCAAGACAATATCGTAAAATTCAGCTGTCATTTTGGCAGCTGTATTGCAGGAATTTGTGACTGTCTTTGAATCAGCTGGGAAGAATGTCAATGACTGTATGCAAATGAACAAAATGTCCATATCAAAATACAAAAGCACTATCAATAATCACCTCTGACCTTCAGGTTTAGATTCAGTGCAATTGACAAATGCATCGCTGAAGGAGCTGCAGCTGAGGCATACTCAAAACGTTTGTGTCTATTCCTGGGAGCACATTTAAAAATTATTGCACAGATTTTTTTTACTTATTTATTTTTTTTTTTAAACAACAACAGAGGCCAACAGATGTGACCCTCTCGAAGTAAAAGCAGAATCTCAAGTGCCAGACACTCGGCATTGTAGATTTCCTATAGAGCCCCAGAGCAGTGAGCTCTAAACATCTCAGTGTGATCCAACCCAAAAAATACCTGGCACAAACCATCAATGACTGCCTCTCTGGATGCAAATTTTAAAAATATTATTACAGTATCATAGTCCCCACTAACAACAATGGGGGAGATATAACAATGTATAGTGAAATTTAAGTGTATTCATCCTCTTCACCAAAAACAAACGCCACCCTACCTCGGTGAAGCCAAGACTTTCGTCAATCAATGCTGTTTTGTAAAGAGCAAAGCAGCAGATACTGAGCTTCAAAGCTGCGGGGCTGAGTTAGAGCGACTTAGACAGAACACAGGGTGGGACTCAGGAGTCAAAGGCCTCAAAATAACTAGTTGCACAAATAGTGTTATAAATTTGCTAAGCAATTTCTTAATAAAAAATTTAAAGATATAAATTTGACAACTGTTCTCTTCAGAACTGACATGCATGAATTCTTCTGTTAATCTTGACTGTCTTCTTAACCACCTTCACAAACATGGCCTCTGGTGAATATTTGTAGGTATATTTTACTTTTAGCTGAGCACAAGAAGAGATTTGATTGGATACTTCTATCTTTAAAAAAATACTTGATATAAACAGAGTAAAAGACATGATATAGTAGTGATTACTGGAAAAACAGCAGCTTAGATCTACGTTGCTTGACAAAGTGCAGCCTTGGCGCCACAGACGCAGGCAGAGTGGCACAGCGGCCACACTTCTCCCTAAATTCTCAGTCACTGCTACTCAAAAACACCTCAAAGCAAGCCTTTAAAAGTTGTTTTTAAAACTAAGGTAGCAAACATTTTGCCATGTGATGGCAGTGTTATATGCCATACTCCTGCTTTGTAAAAAGAAAAATAACATGAGATTTTTAATACTGGAATCTCGTTACATTACATATTTCAGCTTCTATACAGAATGATGGACACTTTGAGAAGCTAATCCTTATCCAGAAACATTTTAATCTCTTAAGAAACAAGTAAAACAGACAAATGGTAAAATAAAAAATAAAAATAAAAGCCCCAAACTATGTTGCTCCTTCTCAAAATAGTGCACATTTTGACCATAATTTTGTTATGGCTACAAAACACCAGAAGAATTTTTTTTAAAAATGTCTCTTCTTTATGGTATTTTAAAAAAAAATTGTGCCCTTCTAGTCTTTAGTTGGCAGAAATGCGTCCCCAAGAAGAAACTATTTTATTTAAGCCACATCTCACACACACACACACACACACACACACACACACACACACACACACAC
>CABHPR010130263.1:11165-30324 GCA_902168415.1 Peromyscus melanophrys
CACACACACACACACACACACACACACACACACACACACACACACACACAAAACAAAAACAAAAACAAAAACAAAAAGCCCAAAACAAAGATAACATAACACCCTTTGCTGATGTGTCTTAGAGAATAACATGACAGGAGTCATGTGGTTTCCTTTAATTCCAACTCCTCCACAATATGCACCAACTGAATATATGCTCTGGGAGCCATAAAATGTACCAAACATCTACCTTTTCCAAAGAATGCAGTAAAATATTTTTTTGTTTCTTTAAAAGGTGAGGAAAAATAAAAGCAAGAAAATGATTCACTCCCTTACTTCATGCATCCATAATCTAAACCAAAACAAACTTGAAAGCAAGAACAAACTACTGCCTCGAGTTTTTGTTAAGTCCATGTTCTCTGTACATACAAACTGCACACTACTGAAGGGGAAAAAGAATATAATCCATGGTGTCTGCTGATTTAAAGGGGAGAAACAAGGCTGTCATTAATATCCAAAACTGGTACGTGTGTGGTTTGCTCTTATAACGCATATTCCATCTCTTCTGCTTTTCATATCCAAACTTCTAAATGCTACTTAGGGGCACAGCAGGTTAGATCCCAGCACTTGGTGAGCAGAATTCACAAGCTGGGATGAGACTGTCATCTTCAGGGTACAGCTGTGTTCATATACACTGCATGTATATATTTCTCTTAGATTTGGCTGTAGTGGACTGGCCATGGTTCAAGTGGGACTATAGCAGTACGTGGGGCAGGGCTAGTCTTGTGGCTATGTACACATTCATAGTCGGTCCATGGCTTCCAACTAGTAACGCTATTTCCGAAGGTCTAAGACACAAACCTGTAAGAGAATACAACAGTCAGCCAGTGTCCAGAAATCTACCTTACATTTCAAGCTTAACTTGTATACAGATCACAGTGTAATTTACAAATTGTTTCTAAGTTGAATATTCATAAAATGAAAGCAACAAATCATAGAAAGAGACTTCACTGAAAGGTGTCAGATCACTCAGCTGTGTGGTTAGCCCCGGGAGCAACAGTTACTCAAGAAATGCTGCTGTAATTTTTAGGAATCAATCTTTATAGCCAGTAAAAAGGGGGTGGAAAACATACAAAGCATTGTTCCTAACTCTCATATCTTAATAAAAGACATCAAAATTATGGAGGCCATCTCACTGAACAGCCCCAGGACTCTGCAGCTTCTCCTGCTTAAGAACAGTAGAGGACACACTACCATTTTTAAAAACAATCTATTAATAGCATCCTAAAGGTCTCACTGTCAAATATCTCCATGAAGAAAGCAATCTCAATTCCACAACCTTAACACTTCCTCCACAGAGAGGAGATCTGGGGGGAAAGGGCTTTAAAAATACCAATCACTAAGAGATACTTCACTACATTTAATTTCACAAATGGAGATTTACACTGAAAATTGCTCATTACTTGGTTATGAAGATTCTCTGAAAAGTCACCCTAAGTTTTATTTTATTCAAAGGTAATGGACATATCTAGCACATGTAGCCCAGGGATGATGTCAATACCATCACTAAAAAATTTTATTTTGCAAAGAGCACGACTGTGTATTCAACATGCTCCCTTTTCTTTAAAAATTCATGGATATACTCACTGAACCATCTGATGCACTGGCTCCAACTTTGTCTCCTGCTGCATTCCAGCAAACTTCAAAAATCCCACCTGTTCCCCTGTAACTGTGAACTAGAGCACCTGTCTGAAAATATGAAAAACAGAACCCTAAGAATCATTACAGAAATCAAAATAGTGAGATAAGATTATAATGTGGGAGAGGGACTCATGAGCCCTCCCCACCCCCACAAAGATCTATGAGCAGTTAATGGCTGCTGAGGGAGGAAGAGCCATTTTCTTTAGTGGTACAACGGTTGCCATGTTCCTACAAGCACCTCTATTTAGATTCGCTGTCTTCTCCAATCCCCAAATGCCATTAAAGGAGGAAGACTAACCGGGAAAAGGGAAGGAGTCAGTGGGAGTGTGACAAAAAGGTGGAGGAAGGGGGAACTTTGATCAAAATGCATTACATCATGCATAAATAAGTACATAATAACAAACCTATTATGAAGTATAATTATCATATGGTAATTTTAAAAAGGAAAGAGAGAAAAAGAGTGAGGGCAGGGGAAGAGAAACCCACTTAAGAGGCTAGCATAGTAGAATTATTACAGTGATTCATATAAACTCTGATAAAGTAATTCAGAAAGAAGTATATGGGCTCAAGAGAAACGGTCAAAGACAACAGAACTTATGACTAGATTGGGTCTGAGGATGAGTCAAAAATATAAAAATATATTATTGCATTATTTCTAGCAATCAGAGGTGGGACTTGGTTTCAAATAAAAATATAGGCAGGTTCTGAAACTCTAGAAATGTGCTATGGTAACCCTTCATAGATGTGATCAGACTCTTCTGAAGGGATGGTTCCAGTACAAACTGGTTTTCCAGTGTTCATGACCATTCCCCACTAGGATTTTGAGTGTCTCTGAAACAGCTACAGGGGGAACATTCAAGGCAGGATATTAAGTACACTCGTTACTAAGAGATGTATGCATTTTGCCAGCAAAAAAGAAAGCATCAAAAAGTAAAAAATAAGAAAGACACAGTGTTCATGCTGTTTACGGCATGTTTTTTTTTGAGTAGTATGAGTGGGCCAGGGACAGTCCAAGGAAGAAAGACGTACACATTCTTCTTGAAGGGTGTTATAGAAGCTCCTGAAAAATGTGTCCAGAAATGAATTCTAAGTATAGCTATTTTACTCTTCCAACAAAAACAAAAGTTCAGCTGCCACTGAAGAACCAAAGTCAGACCAGAAATGTATTTTCCCGTGAAGCCACAGGGCAGAGGGCAGTGGCTGTGCAGTGGCAGCCAGAAGCTACGAAGGTGCTTTACTCCAACTAAGCACATAAGTGGCCCCTGCAGCTTAGTGGTGATCTGATGATTTCCTTTAGAACAAAATGCAAAAAGCCACACCTTCACACACCACTATCCTAGCACACAGGCTCAAACACCTTTGCTTTGACTTCCTCTTCAAATTTAGCCCGATACCATGTACAAACCACAGATGTGGTGTGATCAGAAAAATCTGACTGCAATTTGAGAAATTTTCCTCTTTCCTATAAGTTTTCATATTTTGAGACTGATGAAAAAAGGCTGAGTACAGTAGCCATAAGTATCTGTGGTTACTGAGAAAACAAAGGGGCGGCCAGCAAGATGGAAAGTGACTAAGCTGTAGAAGGCAAACCCTGTAGACCTACAGCAGATGGATGAATGTGGGGTTAGAACAAACGGCCGCCCACCTGCCCAAACTACTTACCTACCTACCTACCTACCTACCCACCCACACCAAGAACATCTACCAATCTATCTCTAAGTTGAAGCAGGACAATAATGAATCCAAACATGGCCACGGGCAGAACTGTGATGTGAGGGTTAGTGGGTCACATCATCTTATGTGAAAAAAGATACAGCTCCCCCACCGCCGTCATACACTCAGGAGACACACTATGAGCAACAGCAGAGCCAGTACCTACCACCAGATGCCATCTGCCATTTCACACTCAAGTTTAAAAAAGTAAAGGGGCTCAAAACAGTGGACAGCACAAAAGCACACAGCTGACCACATACCTTAAATGAGCTACATTTCACTGAAATTATTTTGGCATAATGGATTCCAATTGGAAGAATCTTCTGAACATTAGCAACGACTAAAAAGAACACATATTTTAAAAGATAGCATTCACACACATGCAAAATCCACAAGGCACTCAAAAATTTACTGAAGAAATAACAGACAGATAAAGGGATGCAGCATATTCTTGGGTAATGAACTCAAAGTAACCTATAGACTTAAAAACAAATCCATAAAGACATCCTTCTTTTTAGAAAGGCTGAAGACAAAAGTGCCAAGAACAGAAAATCTGAAGACTGAAAAGGGCCGTGACACACACCGTGGAGAGTGGTTAGGCCTGCACTGTGGATTCAGCTATGTACAAATGTACCTAAGGCACAAAAGACAACTGGGGGCTGAAGATGCAGTTCAGTGCAGGGTGCTCACCTGGTACCACTACGGTCCCAGTGCAATCTTCTCAACTATTAGGCAAGGAGCAGGCAGCAAGCCTACCATGTGCATGGTTCATGGACTTGGTATAGGTGATAACAGTAAGGAGACAATGAATCACTCCAAGACAACTGCCCATCCAAAAGATGACTTTCTTTATGGACCTTACACCACACAGATCAATACCAAAGGGACCACAGTCAAAATCAAGCTTAAACACTGTAGGAAAATAGTATCAGAGACCCCAGTGACATAAACATGCACATATGTATTTGTTTATATACAAAGCTATAAAAAGTACCAATCTGAACACTCACTTAAGAGTAATAAGTGAACAAGACAGAAAGGCAGACCGCTGCAATGACACCCAGGATGTCCAGAACATACAAAGACCACTAACTAACCAATAATGAAAAAAGAACAGGAGAGCTGTACTGTGTCTACTCTAAACAGAATGTGCAACTGAATGTATAAAATATGATTACATGTACCAAATCACAAAAATGTTTAGCAGACTGAGAATTTGGGATACAGGAAACATGGAAGTACCAAATATGGGTTGGCTGGGTAGCAGTTGAGAATGAATAGATACCTCATGAACTCAAGAGTTTCTCTTGTGAGTACACAAAAACAAACATGCACACACAGAGATATGCACAGACACTTGAACATGATATCCATATAAGCATTAGAAAAAGCAATTCATTTGCATATCAATAACAAAATGAACCAAACCACTGTTTTAGACCTCCATGAACTTGTATGATTATAAACCAGAAACTACTAGTGCAAATCACAAGCTTTAAAAGATATGTAAGCGGGCCGGGCAGTGGTGGCACACGCCTTTAATCCCAGCACTCGGGAGGCAGTGGTAGGTGGATCTCTGTGAGTTCGAGGCCAGCCTGGGCTACAGAGTGAGTTCAAGGACAGGCTCCAAAGCTACATAGAGAAACCCTGTCTCAATTTAAAAAAAAAAAAAAGATATATAAGCATATCATTCCATTTATGTACAATTTTACCACACGGTATATGCATTTACTATGGGAATGGCTGACAGCTCTTCATGACTGATGCAGAAAGGAGTTAAATGCTTTAGCCGTGTCAATAAAAACAATATAGTTGAGATCATTTTGAAAATCAGAAGAAAGATATCTACAACACACATGGCAAAATACCTTTAAAAGTAAATCTGGATAACTATGTTAACCATGTTATTCATATTTATGTTCACTACCATGTACACATCATTGTTCAGTTTTCAGAAGTTGAGCTGGATGCACCAGTGCTCTTTTAGGAACACAAAGTTAAAATCTGGAAATGATGGTTTTAAGTATGTATTTCATAACAACAGAGATTGTTTGGCATATGTTCATAAAGAAAAAAATGAAAGAAGAGAGGTAAGACATTATCTAGTAAGATATGAAGATAGAATATTTTTATTTTAAACCAGGAACATGCTTCTAATATCAGTACTTGGAAGGGGAGGCAGGACAAGTTCAAAGCCAGGCTGACTACAAAGTAAGACATCTCAAATAACCAAAATTACCAACAATCCAGCTGAAAAAGGAAAGGACATGTTCTAAAAGGACCCTCAACTACACAGGAATTAACTCCAAGCACTGATAAAGAATAAAACAACAAGAGATCTAATTCTAAATTCTGATTTGTGAATAAAAATGCAATTTTCAATCAGTGTTGATTTAGCTATAAAATGCCCCCAATGTACTCTCAGGTTTTTAAAACTAAGAATTAAACTGATGTTACATGAGGAATAACCAAACTGTAAGTAAATAGGTAAATGCTTTTAACTCAGTAAGTGTAGTTGACTGTTTAAATTACTGGAACATACCTGTGTGTTCCAGATGTGCACACACTTGTCAAAAGAACCGCTTGCCAGATATCTGCCATCAGGACTGAAAGCCACACTGTACACGGGCTCTTGGTGTTTTGTCAAAGTATGGATGCAAATCCCTCGGTCTACGTCCCATAACCTAACTGTAGAATCAAAGGATGCACTGAAAATGGAAGGGAAAAATTTTATAAGTAATCAAATACTCTCTTGGCCTTGTCTCAGCCTCCCACATTCCGCCAATCCTTAAGGGCTAGCAGACCACACTGTTAAAATCCCTGTATACTACTGTAAAAATTACTACTGTAAAAACTGGAAGGGAAACAGGGAAAAGCTGAAGCCCTGGCTCCTGCCCACTCACTGTCCTCCCAATGGTCCTGGTTATCGGTCCATGGTTCTGAGTATTAAACTGACTGTATTTGGGGATTTATCGCTCTTTAAAAAAAAAAAAAAAAAAAAAAAAAGCTGCAGACACAACATTTTATTATTCTATGCCCTGATGATCCGTGTGTTCCACTGAAACAGTGTCACACAGAGCCCAAGCTGACCGCTATGTTAGGCGCACTGGCCTGAGTGCTGGATTATAAACACAAGCCAAGCCTAATTATTGGGTTTTATTCAACAGATTAAATTTTTTTTTAAAAAAGCCATTAAGCCCTGAAATACTAATGTTAAAAATACCATGTTTAAAGGTTCCCATTGAAATATATTCTCCTCATGACGTGCTCCCTGGTTTCTGCCATATTTTCCCAAAGTTTTTATTCTTGAGAGACTCAATAAGAAAAGTGAAACAGACACATCACCTTGCTAGCATAAGGTTGGCATTTGGATTATTTGTCCCTGGTCCTGTTGGACTCCATTTAATAGTATAAATTTCTTTATTATGTGCTTGCAAATCATGGACACAGTTATCTTGCTTCATACTCCAAATCTACCAAAAGAAAAAACTTGGTGATTTTTCATTACAACAGATACATTTAAAAATGCTATCTTTTCAGTACAAAATGAATCACATAACCAAACATCAGAGGAAGGACCACAAAAAAATTTAAAAGTAGTTGAATGTATTTAACATTACTCCATAAAAATGTATTAAATTCTTCACAAATACTCCTTATTGCAAAACTTGAAGGAAGGCTGAATTAATTAACTCTAATTGTTCTAAGATTGTTTGAATAGTTATAAATTGCACAAACCTTAACATTTAGAAAGTCTTTGGACTAGGGCTACATAGTGATTCAGTGGTAGAGCACTTGTGTGAGCAGCTGAGCATTACGTGAGGCCCTGGGTTCAGTGTACATGTTTTTTTTCTTTCTTTCTTTCTCTCTCTTCTCTCTCTTCTCTCTCTTCTCTCTCTTCTCTCTCTTCTCTCTCTTCTCTCTCTTCTCTCTCTCTCTCTCTCTCTCTCTCTCTCTCTCTCTCTCTCTCTCTGCCGTAAACAGCTAAGAGAACAATACCACAGTGCTTTGTAACTTAGATGTACACAGTCATAGGAAATGAATCTGACCACACATTTCTACAATCTTTTTCTTCGATCTTTTCAACAGCACAGGCAAGCCTGACATACCCCTTCCAATCTTCTTTACATTCTCTATCTACTTTGGTCATTTTCTTGATCTAGAACTCTGTTCTTGTGGTTTATCATCCTGCTGTTCATAACATACCACCCATTCTACTTCTGCTTTGGAATCTTCTGTGACCCCAAATTCTTTGTAAGGTTAAGAAAAGCTCCAATTTAGAGCCTGAGGTGTCTAATTCCAGGCTGTTCAGCTTGAAGCTCAATCCATGACACAAGCTTCTCTGGATATTGGCCTCCTTCCACAGTACAAGCTTTAATGCGGGGTTGGGGATTTAGCTCAGTGGTAGAGCGCTTGCCTAGCAAGCGCAAGGCCCTGGGCTCGGTCCTCAGCTCCAGGGAAGAAAAAAAAAAAAAAAAAAGACAAAATAACAAGCTTTAATGCATGTGCATAAGAAGAAAACCCAAAGACAAGACAATTAAGCCAGTGTGGTGGTATAGGCCTATACCCAGTGCTTGGTAGGATGTGAAGGGCCTTAAATTCAAGACCAGCATAGGCTACAAAGGAGAAAGATGCAGCTCTGCATTGGCATGCTTTCTTAGTACACCCAAGTCCTCCATTTGATTCTCAGGGTGAAGGGAGGGAAAGGAACACCTAGTTTGTACACAGTAAAAGTGATTTTTCCCTGCATGACTATCCTACTTTTAAGGGTTGTGACTAGTCACTGATATTGCAAGGCTGAGGATAAAATGTCTTCAGGAGAGCATGTGTGGCATGAGGAGGCACAACCATTCAGTCATTCTAGAGATTGGCACTAGACTAGTCTTTACTTCACAATTGTGTTTTCACTTCCTGTGGTATGAAAGGTATTAGGCTTTGCTTTTAGTCACATCACATTTGTGTTCCTGGATGGTTAGTGCCCTGTCTCAACTTGATTGAGTCATGGAGAATCCAGATACTTGGCTAAGTATTATTTGCCCATGTTTCTCAGTAAGAAAGAACACAGCAGACTGCATTCTCCATATGGGTGGACAGTATTTATGTAGATAGCAACCACTATCTTCTCTAGCTTCACTACTGAGCTAAAATATGGACCACCTTCTGCCTGGACCTTACCCCATAGCCCTGGCATTCCAGCTTCTCAAGCCTTGAGCTTCAAGTCTGGAACTACATGGCTGGCTGTGGAGGTGAGAGTGAGAACGGGTGCGGCCCCGGCTGGTGGGACTATTTGGGAAGGATAGGAAGTGTGGCTTGTTGGACTGACTATGTGTATCACTGGGGGTAGGCTTTCTGATTTAAAAACCCCATTCCCATTTAAGCTCTCTCTCTGTGGTCATAGTTGTTGATATAGGCCAGTGCCATTCCTGCCTGCCTGCCTGCTGCCATGCTCCTTGCCACAATGGTCAAGGACTCACCCCAATAAACTCTTCTAAAAGTGGCCTTCGTCATGGTGTCTCAGCACAGCAATAGAAAAGTAACTAAGACATTGGCTTTCCTGGGCATCCAGTTTGAAGACAGCAAAGAATAGGAAGTCCCAGCCTCCATGATTGTGTGTATAAATTTTCTTCCTAAGTCTCTTATAGATTAATGTATGCTCTTATTGCCTCCTTACCAGTGAGAACTGTGACAAGTACAGCAGCACAATACACCTGTACAGCCATTCTATTAATAGAATTTACTATAGTCACATATCCGAGTATTCCAGGGGGAAAAATTAACCATTAACAAGCTAAAAAGTCTTCCATTTAGGTTTTAAGTATCAAAAGGACATTTTAAAAAGCCTAAGCCAGATGTGGTAGGTAGTACATGCTTTTGATCCCAGCATTCAGGAGGCAGACTGAGTTCAAGGACAGCCTGGTCTACATAGTTCAGTTCCAGGGCAATCTGAGCTACATTGTGAGACCTTGACTCAAAAACACCTGAAAATGCCCAGCCACATATGGGACACACCTCACCCTAAAGCACGCACTAACAGAATTACCTTCAAGGTCATGTCATCGGAACACGAGGCCAGGAGATTGCCAGTTGGGTCCCATTTGATAGCGTTTACTTCATTCTAAAAACAGCAGTAAATATTTATATTTTCATTTTATAGACAGGCTGTTATTTAATATGCATACTCAAAACTATTCTGAAATATTACTTGCTCAAAATAATCATTTTACAGGAGAGAAATGACTTCTTACCGTATGTCCCTGGAATGTTTTGATAGGTCTGTCCTGTCCTAATTTGCAGACATGAATGCACATATCTGTACTACAAGATGCAAAGGTGTTGTTGCTCTGCCAGTCGACATCCAGTGCTGGGGCTGGAAAGCAATACAGGTTAGGCTTGCATTGTGCACAGGAGGGTCACACACGAGTTTAGCTCTAAAGCATGGCTAGACATTAAGAACTCTAAGCAGCAAATATTTTTTTGCACTTTTATATACAATTTGTGTGTGTGTGTGTGTATTTGTTTTTAATGTGCACTGGTGTTTTGCCTGCATGTATGTCTGTGTGAGGATGTCAGATTCCCCTAGAATTGGAGTTATAAACAATTGTGAGCTTTCATGTGGGTGCTGGGAATTGAACCCAGGTCTTCTGGAAATCAGTCAATGCTCTTAACCACTGAGCCACCTCTCAGTCCCTACTTTACACTTTTTAAGGTACAAAGAAAAAATTTAAAAAGATAAAGCCATCTAAGTATCAAAAATGCCAATAACTTTCGGCTGTGTGGTCACTGTGCTCAATCACTCACACTGTGCACCGCAACACCGAGTCTTGGCTTCTCTTTTGTATAACAATAAAAGTCTAGACTGGTGATTAACTCTTTTTATTTCTATTTTATTTACCTGTGCATGTATGATCGGCAGAAGCTTTGGTTTTATTACTGCTATTGTTTTAAGCCAAGGAAGCCACTGGTGACCCTGGGGCAACACCACTTGCTGCCAGGACCAAGCAAGGAGGTGCTTGTAGGAAGAATGCTACAGACTGCAACTCAGATAAACGGTGCTCAGAGTCATTCCCACTGCTAACTAACTACTCCACCGAAACAAGGACACTGCATATAATTCACAAACATATTTTCTTCTAAATAATTCTTGTAAAATTCCTTTTTAAGAAAAATCAAATGACTCTTAAAATGATTCAATTTAAAATCTCTAAAGTTCAAAAGTTGGCTAGAATTTAGTATGCAGCCCGATTTCAGCTCAGAGAGGACGACAGATGTCATTTCCCCTGCAGCAAGCAGCAATGGCTCTAACTGGGTTAAGTGTGAACACGTGGAGAACACTGTCTTCACCCTCCAGGCAGCTGTGGTGAAGGGGTTTTCACAGGGAATAATAGCACACTTAGACTTAGCCCAGTAAGACACAATTCCTATGGTCTGCCAAACTAGAAAAGGATATTTTCTGAACCTTGATAGTCTGTCAGCCCCACTTAGAGACAAGAAGAAAGAGGAAGGTGAAGGATATTTCCCCATTTGCATTTCACAGAAATTTCCTAAAACCATCTCTTACCTCACTCTCACATTTGGCTAGGTATGACTTCCAGGAAGTGCAACCTGCCATCAGCCAGCGGCTGTGGCCACCCTGGACAGCAGCATATAACTGCTGGCATGCCACTTCTCTTCAGGCTGCCCTCAGGTTCACCCTGACCACAAGGCTAACAAGCTGCCCTCCAGTTCCTGTGGTTCCTAGTCCTGCTTGTGCTTCAGAGAAGAGAGGGTCAGGAGCCCAAGGCCCTAGACACACTGCTGTTGCCACTTGCTCAGCCTGCGTTTCTAAATGGACCCTGCTGTTACTGGGCAGCCTCTTCTCAGTGGTTCAGATTCCCACTGGATTAGCAGCACCTTCCATCGCTCTGCAGTCTCTTTCTTGCAGTTGCTCCTCTCTGGGTGACCTCACTGCCCCTAATGGTCCCTCTTCCCAACACTGCTACAATGACTTCCTTCTGCTGAAGTCCTTTCCTTGGATCCCCAAGTGTAAACCGTCTTCCTGCCAAAATCTTGATTCAGTAAACACTGCAATATTAACATGAACTACCATTCTTTTAAATGATATTTAAATTTATTTCTTTAATTAAAAAAATAATTCTAAAACTAAGAAGTGGGGAATAAGGTAGAAGGAGTGGCCGGAATTTTTAATTATTTTAGAAAATAGATAATTACACACAAAAAAGTATGAAGAAGGTCAAATATCTGACACGACCTATGAGAGCCTGAGTGAGTGGCCTGCAACCATGAGAGGAGGCTGGCCATAGCAAGCTGCACTTAGAAAGACAAAAGCATACTGCATAACTAGGAAATTCCGCTAGGAAGGTTGAACTGAGTGCCTCGCTCTGAAACCCCACGTCCCAGGCAACCCGGGGAAACGATAGGGAACAGGCGTTCCTAAGAGAGGCCAAGAAGTGTAAGTTCTTTGGGACCACAAATCTAATCTAAAACAAACCCAGTATGTGAAAGGTCTGTTTATTATTATGGTCACATTTTACACATTTAGAGGAAGCTAAGAAAGGTTAAGTAGTTTTTCCCAGTGTGATACTTTTATCATACAGTTTCAAAAGTCTTAGAGCTAAAATGAAAAATTCTCTCTTCTATTCTGATTTATTTTCATTAATCCACATACATTCCATGATTTTTTAAAGAATAAACCTATAAAGAAGAAGGCACATTTACTTCTTACTAGTATTTTTCCTTTTTAAAAATTTGTTCTTTGACAACTCACTGGCATGTTTAATGGCCTTATTGGCCATTTTAAATATCTCCGCCAATGGTGCTCAGAGTTTTTCATTATTTTTAAAATTTGTGACCAAATGTGATTGCCTGGAGAATGACATCACAGAGAAGTAGGAGGGAACCTGGTAACAGGTGTAGCTGTACCTTCAGTGTGATGGTGATTTCAACGGCATACACATATGTAACAATCACAAGGCAAATACATCCAGTCCATTATGTCAGTTATTTCTCAGCAGAACTTTGTTAAAATACAAACTTATTTTGAAAAACTTCAGTTCCCTCCCATTCTCTCTCTTCATCCCAACCCCTCCCTCTCAGGTTCTTATTTCTCTGTGTTCTGGTTCCTATATAAAAGAGTATCAGCCGAGCGTTGGTGGCGCACGCCTTTAATCCCAGCACTCGGGAGGCAGAGGCAGGCGGATCTCTGTGAGTTCGAGGCCAGCCTGGGCTACCAAGTGAGTTCCAGGAAAGGCGCAAAGCTACACAGAGAAACCCTGTCTCGAAAAACCAAAAAAATAAAATAAAATAAAAGAGTATCATATCCCTTAGCCGTATCTCATAACACACATGTGCACATGCATACACGCAGCAGGAACAAACGGTCAGAGGCTAATTCTATCCCTCAGCAAGCTCAGGTCAGAAGTCTGAGAAAATATACTGAGGAACACCTTAAAGGGGTGGCATTCATTGCACTGTGGCTAAACATGCACACATTCCCCCCGCCCCCCAACTGTATATCACTCCCAGGAAGTATGAGGAATTGTGAGACTACCCAGAGACCAATGAATAGTCTACCTGGGAAAGGACTAGAAGCCAGGGTGAACAGAAGCAGAAGAGGTAATAAGGGTGCTGTATTAATGTGAATCAGTGTGGTAAGCTCTGACAGAGTTAAAATATTCAGTGTCTAATACAACGTCTGCAAACCACCCTACCCAGGTCATACTGAAAAACATTCTGCTCCTACTTGTTTGGTCACAGCTGCACTTCCAGCTCTTTGTAAGTGGCTGTCCATTACTAAAGACATGAGGATGGTAACCCCGCCACCTGCTCAGCTTCCGGTGTAGTACCTCAGAGCACAAGTCTCGAAGCAACAAGTATTATCAGGCAATGCTACAACGACTGCTCTGACCGTCCTCATGCATCTTGTTGCAGTCAACATTATTTAGTTACTGAAATCAAGACATTCACTAAGAAGCCAGACATAATGGTACACACCTATAACTCCAGTACTCTGGAGGCTGAAGAAGGAAGAGTGTTATGAGTTTGAAGCCAGCCTGGGATATATAGCAAGATTTTGATCCTCCCTGACTTCTCAGATAACAGAATTAGTCAGTCAGAACAGGTGCAGTGGTTCCAGGCTGAAGGAACTGATGGCACTGAGCTACCTGCCCAGAACATGGGTGTGCACCACACAGGAAGAATCCCACAGAAGACAGAGAAAGCCTATCTTTGATTGCACAGACACATCAATCAAAAATGCCTAAGATGGCAATGTGTAAACCTGTTAACAGCTGAATTTATCCCCACATAAGACATTTTTCTTATCCTTGCAATAAATAAATAGCTATCAAGAACCCTCACTTACATAGTGAAAATGAGGCTCCAGAGGTTAAGTGACTTGGGAGCTTCTCAAGTGGAGAATGTACATTCATGGCCAGACCTTCCAATTCTACAACACCACCCCTAACCACACCACTCGGGTGCGTTCTTTACAGTACACATCACAGAAAACCCGCTGACCCTCTGAAAAGGAACCATCTGAAGGCTGCGGCACTCCTCCCAAGAGAACTGGTGCTAAGAACGCTGTCTGACACTCAAGGTCCTGATGACTTCCACAAGGCCAACACTCTAATTAGAGAAACAGAAGAGCGCTTCAGCTTCCGTGTGCATTGTCAAGATTTACCTGAATGGAAAGGAAACTGCTGCTTAGCTTCACCAGTGTGTGCATCCCAAATAATGGTAGTCTGAGATTAAAAGGAAAAGAAAAATTAATTTCTCTGATGTTAAAGAGTGTGTGAGTTCAAGAATGGATGCCTGACTGTCCTAAGGCAGAATGAAACTTTAGAATGAACTTCCTCTTCACTGTCTTTACTCCTCACAGCACAAGGCCATCTACACTCACAGTCAGGTCAGGGGAAATGATCATGATGCAGTTTAACTTTCCTGTGATTTTTCACCAACTTACTTTCAGTAACAATTATTGTTTGTCAACAAAGTGTCTGACATTGTATTAAACTGCTTAAAAGATTTCACTGCAATGTGCATTTAATGTGAGTTTTTACACAGCTCTGGACTTTAAGGTTATAGTGAAATCACCTAGTTTGAAATACTGAAATGTTTCTTTTTTGAAGCTTACGTGGTCAACAAAAAAATAAAAAAAAAAAAAAGGCTGTTTACATTTCTGATACCACTACAGGCAGGTCCTGAAGCTGCCTATGACAGAGACAAGTACTGGCTCTTCTCCCTCCCCAGATTCCTTCATCCCTTTGTTATAACTACTCACTAAAACTGTAAGTCTCAGCCAGTTTATGCCCCCTCCCCCAACATCCTCCAACTGATTAATAGCCTGTTCTTTGCTGAATCAAAAGTCTTAAACCAACCTCCTTTTAGGGAGGTGTGGTAGAGGGGGACTGAAGGAGAGAGGAGCCAGTTCCAACCAGTCTCTATTCCCTTCCCAGAGCAAGAAAGGAACTGTTTCAATAAGCACAGGAGAACATGGATGGCCAAGGAGTCACTCTAAAGCCACGGTCACCACTGAGATAAACTGGGAAAGCACAAAGCACTTAATGATGACATTTCATTAGGTTCCAATCCCAGCAAAAATGAAGAGTAGTCATATCAACAAAAGCTACAATGAGTCGATTCGGGAGAACAAGCAGACAACAAGAAATTATTTCTATTACTGTCACTAATTCATACTTGAATGAACTAAAGTCTGTTTAAGTGATTATCAGCAAAGAAAACAATTACTTTCAAATACAGTCCTTATAGAGCTTAGCTAAATGTTCATTTACCTTATCTACGCCAGCACTTAGGATGAAATTTCCTTTCTTATTCCATTTTAATGCAAATATAGGGCCTTTATGCTGCCCCAAGGTGCTGGCAAGATTACCTAAAGTTAAAAAAAAAAAAAAAACCTTTAAAATTACTTCAAATTTTGTAACTTAGAACATCAATAAAGTAGGAAAAATACATACCATCTTTAGTCCATATTCTGGCAAATCCATCATATGACCCAGTTGCTAGAAGTGTACCTTCACTCTGCCAGGGAAATACATTTTGTTCATTATACAATTAAGGTCATTTAATCACTACAACTATGTCCCAGGCACAAGAGACCCTTATCTACGTGTGAGTGTCAACAAAGGTGAGCATCACCCTTCCCTGATGAAGCCATTGTTCTTTGAAAGGCCCACCCCAAACCTGAGCACTGGTAGTAACCAACCACTGTGGAGTAGTACTGAGAGTATCCCTCTGCAGAACATTTTCAGATGCCCATGAGTGAGGGCAGGGGCAGGTATTAGACTAGAAGGACATCAAAATACTTTTATAAGAAGTGAAAAGCAAACTCTTCCTAAGTATTTTTAATTCTGATTAGGACTTTAGGAACATGGAGCCAGGTTGACTGTATAGAATCAAATCCTCAAATGCCTTCATTCACAGACCACTTAAACAAGAAGCGAGCACTCACATTCCAATCTAGAGAAGTGACGTCCTTGTTGCTGGGAACGTCCTGTCCTCCTTCCCGGATGCAGTGTCTGAGCACCAGCTGCGTGGGGCCACTCGTGCTGTTCTCGCTGAGATTCCATATTCTTGCTGTGGAGTCTCCAGACCTTCAAAGTCCAAGAACAGGTTTAAGTTCTCGTGACACTCTCAAGTATTCCAGAATTCAACCCATACATTTAGCATCTGAATAAGAAGCAGACTACCAAGCATAAGCATTTCTAATATTTTTCCTATTCTACATTTTAGAGCTCCTACCAAGTAATTCTAAAGTTACTTCACAAAAAAAAAAAAAAAAAAAAAAAAAACAACACTAATTTACTAAGGCAACATGACCATAAAGAAGCAACAAGTTTCTGGAAAGTGAAATTTTATATATACACACACACACACACACACACACACACACACACACACACACACACAGCAGTCCACTCAGTAAGGTCACCTTAAATGGCACTGTACAGCTGGGTATAGTGAAGCACTATAATTAATCCCAGGACTCTGGAGGGTCAATGGTTCAAGGCTAGCCTCAGCTAAACAGTAAACCCTGTCTAAAACCAAACAAAATAATATCCAACATCTAGAAGCTGTTTTGAAAAACCTACCCTGATGCCAGGAGATCACTAACAGGGTTCCAGGCACAAATGAAAACTTCAGATTCATGGCCCCGAAGCACAACTGCTTTATTGGGAGGGATTTCAACATCCCCATCTACTTCCATCATGTCGGTGTGATTATCTGCATCATGAGAAGCAACAGTCTTTGTCAGAGGTAATCACATTTCTAGCAAGTGTGACTGTGTTAGTTTTTACCATGTGGGTGTTCATATACACAGAAGTGGATACGAAAGTGGCAAGCGAGAAAAGGGATGGATACAAAGGAGTAGACCTCAGCATGGCAGAAATGATAAAGTGGCTGATTTCAACAGTCTACAACAATATGTTTCTGAGTTTCTGCCAGTAGGGGTTGCTGATATCATTCATATAACATGAGATTCATCTCTATTCCTCAATGTCAGAGCCTTACTATATGTTTAACAGAGAATATTGCAAATTTTACCTAGAAATCAAATGCAGACTCTAAATTCATTTAAGAGTAGAAAAGGGGTTCAGAAACATTTAAAAAGGAATACACAGTGAATTTAGCTTTTTGGAACCTTAGGTGTAAAATCTGAACTGTGTGAGGCAAGTTGGGGATAGAGGTAAACATTGGGTATCATTTCAGTTCTAAGCATGGGACATTCTAGTAAGGAGGGTTTTCTGAGAGTCTCCTCTAAACATTCTTAGCTCACTTGTGATGGTATGTGCTCCATTCTCCTCCCCATTTGCTGTATTCTCTCCATTTTTTGCAGATCCTTGCTGGTTAGTGGCTGCAGCGGCAGCTGCAGCAGCGGCTGCATGCTGCTGTGCAAGCTTGTCTCTGTAGGCTTGTTGTCTTGTTTGGACTACATCAGGCATAACAGCATCTATCAGGGACAGAGACTCAATGGGTCGGCCATCAAATAAGGTGCCATCCTGAGGTTGGAAAACCAGGAAAGAAAAATGAGATGCAGCTTTGAGGGTGACATGCATTCCACTAACAGAATGAAGGGCTTCGTTCTGGGGAAAACCTAGTAACTTCTGAGCCTGAACATGAAGGAGGGAAGGGAAGAAGAGCACTGCAAGAGGCAGATGTAGACAGCATCTACGCTTCACTAGATCCGCTCAACCGAGAGGCCACTCATAAAAGCTTAAACAGATAATAAAATGCAAACACAAAGAATTCAGGTAAAGAAGGCTGCTAGTAAAAAACATCAACCAGTAAGACTAGGTTATAAACAAGGAGGCAGCATCTCCATCAGTACTCTGAGTCCAGGCCTTGGAATAAATAAGTGCACCTGTACAGAACCAGGGCAGATCTTTTCCTTGTTGGTTTTATTTAAACATTACAGGGTAACAATCACATCATGTATGTGATCTAGATGTGTGTGATATACAAACTTGCCATTTGGTGTAAGTCTAGAGCACTTGCAGATGGTGCTAACTGTGGCAATGTGGGACCCATCGTTCAGGATACTAACAAGTGACCGGACTGCTTTAAACAGCTAAAATCCTTCCATTTACTTTGGGGGGTGGGGGTGGGGCGTGTTCACGTCTCAAGTAAAAAATAAAGGGATTCCTCAACATGTCCTGAATCCTGGATATATATTAAACTTTCTAGCTAGAGCAAAGTTCTGCAGACTTCTAGGAAAAGAGCAGGCAGCGTGTGTTTTGAAGGCCGTAAGATCCTTGTCTCAGCACCTCATGTTCCCGGTATCTACCTGTACAGTCCAAAAGTAAATGAGTTTGGCTTTGTTACAAAGCTGATTTATAGAATTAGGGAGTAGGTAAGAAAGACTGCCTCAGGCACCAGTAGCATGCCAATACCTAAAACAAACACACTACTTACACATGAACCTCAGACACGCAGCTCTGAGCAGCAAGAACTGGCAATAATTATATATAATTGGCTTCCATAAGGGTACATGAAAGTAACAATAGCTTTCCAACCCCTTGCCATCAATTTGTTCCCAGTACTATACAGCAAAATTTCTTATGTGTTAAAAATTATTTCCTTGCGCTTACTTAAAGCATAACCCCCCTCCCTCTCTCTCTCCCTCCCTCCCTCCCCAAAGAAATAACCTAGGGACACCAGTCACTGTGTAGAAGCCCACATGCACAGCTGGTGCAACCTGCTGTACGCACATTAGGAACAATAACCTTAATCTGTCTGAACCCAGTGAAATCAAGGTCAGATACTGAATAAACAAAACACATTAAGAATCAGAATCAACGTTTGAAATGAAACTCATCTGCCTTACCTCATTTATGCTAACTTCTGCCTCTACATACTGTAGGCCTTTCTGGATGATAGAGATCAATGCAGCAGGTGGGACAAGGGCACCATTTATATTGGACTGACTTATATGGCTCTCTATACCAAAGGTAAAAGCGGAATGAGAAAATCCTAAAAGCAAAAGAAAAGATGTGAGAATTTACTTTCCCAGTAACTTCACATTAAATTACAAAAGAGAAAAAAAACTTGGTAATCTTTCATAATCACATACCATCACTTGAAATTGTAAATGGACAGCCAAAGTGAAATATGATTTTAAACAAATAACTCAATGTACTGCTAGTGATTTTCTAGCATCTACTGAGTTACATGGCTTCAGTTTTCCTAAACAACAGTAACAATCAAGAAAACGCATCAAATGTAAACACTGAAAAGCCTTGAGAACAACACC
>CABHPR010130264.1:0-29387 GCA_902168415.1 Peromyscus melanophrys
GTCACGACACAACCAAAGGTGGAAAGGCACTTGGCAGCAGCTGATGGTGTAATTGCTGCTGCCTGCTGAGGCAGGCTTCCTATTTCCTCACCTTTATAAAAAGATGAGAAAGTAGGAAGGGGTGGCTGGTGAGGCAGGAATGAGGGAGCCGTGTTCTCTCGACTGCTTCCAGCTGTCTGGGGACATCTGCATCTTTGTGGACCAGAGAAAGCTGTGATGCTGGCCAAGGCCTGGCATAGCTGACTGTTTCACTCACTGTCCAGACTCTGTGGGACCTTCAGTCACTAGGAAAGTGAAGGACTAGTTGAAGCAGTCTGTGAGGCTGGACGACTCGGGGCTAGCCACTTTGAAGCTGTTGGGAATGTAGATTTTTGAGGGGACACCTGAACCTGGAACAGATATATAGGGGGCAAAACATAAAGTTAAAGTGTTTAGGGGGAAATTTTTTCTTAGGTCCTGGTAATTGAGGAAGGGGAATCCCAAGACCAGGAAAAGGTGGGGAAGATCCCACCCTCAGAAATAAGAGGAATAGGCAGGTGGGGAAACAGGCTGTTGATTGACAGTACTTATCTGGAGTCCATTTGACCCATGAGAAGTGGATTCAAGTTGATTCCCCAGAGCTTACAAGAATTTTGAGTTTACAAAAAGATAAATTTTAGACAGATTCCTGGAGCTTGCAAGAATTCAGAGTTTACAAAGAGAGCTGAGTTTTACACACATTAGCATTCCCACTGTTTATAATCTGTACTGAGATCCACATTGCAAACAAGGCAGTAGACTCATGCCTTTGAGTCACAGTAAAATCTTGGAGATCCAGAAATGAATCTGGTTAAAAACATGAACATTCTTTCCTCTATCCAGAAGACAGGGTGTATATAGATTAAACAGACACTTTCTGCACAATGAGAAGCACTTTTAAGTCTATACTTAGAAGACAATCAAAGGGAATTTAAAATCTTGAGCTTGTGATTATGATCAAAATAGTTGTGTTTTACCAGAGCTAGATTAATAATCTATCAGAACTCTATTGATTAATGTTAAGACTATTAACTTTTGGGGTCTTAATATAACAGTAGCATAGTGAGAGGAAGAAATCTGAAATGTTTTCTATTCTTTTTATATACCTTTAGTCACTTTTTAAAATCACCACTTAAGCTTTCACATCCTCAGACCTCTATAACTTGCATTTATACACCTTAAGTCACTTTCTTATCACAATTTAAGCTTTCACTTCCTTGGACCTTTATACTTGCATTTACACACCTTAAAAAACACCTTCTTAGACCCTAAAACATTTTCTTAGATCCTCACAACTTAAACTTTCATATCCTCACATAAACTTTACACCTTAAAACACTTCCTTTCTACCTAATCATTCACCAGGAGACACATGTGGTTGATTACTGAGGGTAGTCATTGTAGGGGGAGTTCCTTAAACTATGAGAGTAAGGCCCTTCCTTACTCTAGGAGAGTAAGGCCCATGACCTGAATTTTACACATAAAGGGATATGAGAAGGTAGCTGAAGCCTTGATTGCTGTTTAAACTGGCAAAGCTATCACTAGCCTAGTTGTCAGTTCCATCAGAGTTCTGAGAAGGATAAATTTTACCTGAGTAAGCAGAAGTGCAGACTAAGCAGCTTCTGAATCTATTAAAAATGATAGAGACTTCTCCATTACTTAGACGAGTTACCTTAGGTTCTGGTGGTCTCCATAGCTTCATTGGGAGTGGCAGTCTTAGGTCTTTGGCTGTCATACAGGACAGCATTTAATCTTTGCCATACAGAGCAGCACAGGTCTTTGGCTGCCAGACCCATGTCTGAGATTTTTCTTTAGAGGAGTAACTTGGGGGACTGACCTTACTTTGACCAGGCAAAGTAGGGCAGTCAACACAAAAGCATCCACAGTGTGAGCAGAGCCCAGGCAGCAGGCGAGGCATGGGGCAGTTTTTCCCAGTGGTTAGCATTACCACAATCTAGGTGAAGTTGTTGTGCCCCATCTATCTTCTTTGGATACTTTAAGGGTTCCCACTAGGAGGGGGGAATTTCTGTCTATTATGGGAAGCTTAAACATTTTAAATGCCATATTTTGCAGATCTCTGAAGCATTTGAGGACCACTTATGTATTAAGTATATCTGAACAGACAAACTTTGCTTGTTTCTAATTAGTTGTTTTAGGGTTAACTTTGAAAACATACACAGGGGGCTAAGTAAAGCTAATTCTTGTAATTAATTACATTAGTATTTATCATTACTACAATTAAAGAATTTGATCATTTATAAAGGTGACTGACTATTAACTGCTATTCCTTAATTATCCATAACAGTTTACAATAAGTTAGTAGCTTTCATAAGGCTAGGGCTTTAAGTTCCATTCCTGTTTAAGGTGACTGACCATTAACTTACATTTCTTAATTATCTTTAGCATCTACAATAAGTTAGTAGCTTTCATAAGACTAGGACTTTAAGTTCCATCCCTGTTTGGTTTAACCTTTAAAAATAACAAATTTTGAAAGGAAGCTCTTCTAGCATCAAAATAAAACTTTTTAATCATGCATACAGTCCATAGAGAGACTGGCAACTTTACTGATCCTTTTATAGTATACCATGAAATGAAAATAGCCACTCCATGGTGAAAAAGGGAAAAAGTTCATTCCAAACTATCAAGGCTGTCTCCTGGGAAAGCAAGGAGAGGCAATAGGGCAAAGATATTCAAGGTTAAATGGGAACAGGAGAAAGGGGGCTTGTGATCTGGGGTGGGGCCCATGAGCAGGGACTGTGGGAGTCTGGAGACTAGCATTGCCTTGACACGTTAATGGGCACCACAGTCATACATAAATGGAAGGGCCACGAGATCCTCTTGCCTAACATAAGGAGAATGACTCCCTTTTTTGCAAGCAGGAACTTTCTTCAAGCCCTGGAGGAAATAAGGGCTTTTGTTTAAATGCCTGACCTTGGGAAGAGGACTTTCTTGGGGAACCAGACATCCCATTATAGAACATTGCAGGGGTTTTTGTATGGCTTAGTTTACCCAAATAGCTAAAGCTTAAAGTGAGCAAAGACAAAGCTAGACAAATATTACTGTGAACCTGAGTAGACATTAGGAATTTATAAACCTTGATTATCAAATGTACCTTATTTATTAAATATATGTTGTTACCCATTCAATTTTTCTGCTAGCTTGGTGTTAAACATTTAGCAAAGATATAAGTAGTTAGACATATATCTTAAATCAGCTTTTGTTAATCTGAATAGACCTTCATAACCATAATTTTTTATCACCATATAGAGTAGATTGTAAACCAGAGTTGAATCCCATATATGTTGTTATAAATATAACCTTAAATTTTTATCATCATACAAAAATCTATACCAATCCAAAATATTTGAGACTTATTGTTGCTTCCTTAGTCTAAAAATAGATTCAATGATAAACTAAGAGCTCAGTAGGACCAAGAAGTTTTATAATTGTTGCTATATGACATATAGTCATCTTAACATGAAGTCACATGATCTGTACTCTTTAACCTTAGTAAAGATGGTTGCCAGCCATGTGGCCACCTACATCCTGATGAGGTCACCAGACAAGATGGAGAAGAGCTGCAACTGGCATCCACTTTGCAACAAATGTACAGACAAGACATTTACACAGTTTAGGGAGGGAGAGCAGGCAGAAACAAATGGGCCTTGAGTGAAGAAGAAGAACCAGGGAGTGGAGAATTCCTTCTCGTTCCCCTGATCACTTGGTCTGAGGTATATTCAGGCCAAAAAGGAGTGGTCAGAGGTTCTCCAAAAGATATCCCATGGGGATCAAGGAGGTATATGACACAGTTCCCATCGATGAGGAAGAGGGAGATCTGAAGCCTGAGAGCCCCAGGCATCCTCAGGATCCAGGGAGGACCAAATAAAGAAGGCAAAGCTGTCTAGTGGGTCACAGTTGTCCAGGCTTCTGAAAAATGTCAGAGGGTGAAAACCATGCTCAAGAGCAAATCTTATCCAGGGAAGTGGTCAGAGACTCGGGGATGTGTTTAAGCCAACTGAGGGGGAGGACTCAGCAGCTGCCAGTGTGGAATGGAAAGCAAAGTGATCATCGGTGGATGAGAAAGCAGATCTGTTGCAGGTAGAGTGGGTGGGTAGGATCTAGACCAAATGCCAGGAGAGCCTCGGAAGTCTTGGCACCAATGAAAGGATAAAACACTGCGGGCCCTGCCATGGTATGCCACTAAGAGAACACGACACACACAACAGAGTTAGTGCAAGAGCTTTATGGGGGGAGAGAAAGAAGGAGAGTGAAAGAGCAAAAGGCCACCTTGCCGTGGGGACATGAGAGAGGCAGACAGGCAGATAGACAAAAGCACAAGAGGAGAGAGAGAAGACTGTGACTGATGGACACTTTTAAGGGGTGCTCGTGTCACTAACTGAAGGAGGAAGGCACCTGGCAGCAGCTGACGGGTGACGTAACTGCTGCAGCTGCTGAGGCAGGTGGCGGTGGGAGCTAACACACTAATAGTTGTAAACAGGAACACAAGTGCGAAAGCCAAAAAGACATTTACTGAACAGCAGGGAAAGAAGGAGAGAGCAAGTTCCTTAGAGTACTACAAAGGTGCTGGGACCAAGATAAAATCATCAGAACTGCCCAACAGGACGGTCACAAGGGGGACTTGCTTTTTGTTTGGGTTTTTAGAAGGAGCTTTTCAAAGAGGAGTGGGACTGTGGGGGTGTCGCTGTGACTTGCCTATTAGCATGCTGACGGCTGCCTCTGTAGTTTTTCCAGGAACTAGAATGCTGTCAGCTGCTGCCTGCAAATGATTAGCCCCAAGAAACAAACTGCCAGAGCAAGTGCTAGGCAGTGAAAGCTCTCCTATGCTGAGAGACACCTACAAGTCTCGCAGGAACTCTAAGGATGAAGCATTTGTGGACTTTTTGGTTGTCCACACTCCTGCTAGTACAATCCAGTCAGAAACTCCAATAAACGTCTTCATTTGCCAAGTTGGACTTTCATAGAATTGTTACTTTAATCTGTCATCAGATTGAGTGAATAGAAGTTGCTTCGTTTCTCCCCAGGAGAAGAGACACACCACCTCCATAAAGAAGACTCAGTTCAAATTAAAGACAGCAACACACACTTCAGACACTGGACAGCGTGTGTAAAGGACATGTCTCTCTGGAAGAGTGTGTACCCTCAAAGGGCAGCTGCATCTGAGAAAATAGCAAAAGAAACAGCAGGCCAAGGCAGATCATTAAAATAAGGAAGTTTCAAGCAAAGTCTAACGTTTAAAGGGAGTAAAGACAGAAAGTCATTAGGTAAACTAAAACATTGATCTGGTGCCATTAATGTCATACAGAGCACTGATAAGTTTGTTTGGAAAGTATATGATATGGTTCCACATTCTGGAGAAAGTAATTAACAATGTACAGCTTTTTCAGACATGAAAGGCAGTGAACAATTCATAGGGGGGTAACTAAATTAATGGCTTGTGTGGGTGCAGCTCTAGGTTTGAGGATCCACTTCCTGGAGAGGAAGTAGGGTACATGGCATCATGCACCAAACAGTTGGTATTAACTGCTTCCATTCTTCAGTCACCACAGACCAACTGTGCCACAGAAATTCAAAGTTTGGGCTGGGTTTGCATAAGAACATACTGCATGCCTCTATATGTTGAGGGAGAGGAAGGAGTCTGTGACAGCTGGAACGTTTGGGGCATTGCTGTCTTTGCATAGAGAAGATATATTTTGCATGGAAGGAAAAAATGCTTTGCTGTTTGAGACTGCATTCTATATATTTATCCATTGAGACTCTTAAATATGTCTACAATTTGGAAACGAACCTTATTTTCTATACTCTTCCATGTTAGAAAACTAGATTTAAAGTATATTTTATTATTTATAAATTTAATGTTAACCCTTGCTGTTATCACTAAGTAAAATTGATACTCTGAATAACTTGGAAGTGATTTCAATGACAATCACCTACATATTAGATGGGTTGTTTAAGTAAATACAAATCTACATTTTGTAAGTTAGATGTCTCTCCTTTTCTTTTGAAGTCTCATTTGTCAAAGTGAATGACATAAAAAAGCTAATTTTAAAAGTTAAAATATTTTTCATGTAGTCAATGAACATTTCTAGGAAAAGTATAACAATATGTTTCTTTTTTTTTTTTTTTTCGAGACAGGGTTTCTCTGTGTAGCTTTGCGCCTTTCCTGGAGCTCACTTGGTAGCCCAGGCTGGCCTCGAACTCACAGAGATCTGCCTGGCTCTGCCTCCCGAGTGCTGGGATTAAAGGCGTGCGCCACCAACGCCCGGCCACAATATGTTTCTTATACATAAAAACAAAACTGCATACTTTCCTATTTATTTTAATTCTGTATGGTAGCCTTTTTATATATAATAAAAGTTTTCTATGTGGTTACTTTAATCAAGAGTGAAAACAGCCATCCCCCTGTGACCTCAGAGGCTCCCTGAGACACAGACTCCACCAGCTCTGACTGGAACAAGAGGTGAATGTCTCCTCTCCCAGCCTGAGAGTCCTGTCTCTAGGACCCATGCCCCAGGGGCACAACTCATGCCTTCCTTCCCCCACCCATCACTGCCCCAGGTACAGGCCAGCAGGGAAGACTCCTGCGGGCAGGCATCCACACCAACACCCCCCATCTGACCAGACCCTGCAATCTACAAGACCCTCTTGTACCCCAAACCCACCACCACCACCCCACCCCTGGCAACATCAGCGGCTCCCTGAGACACAGAATCCGCCAATCCTGATTGGACCAAGAGCTCTGATTGGACCCAGAGGGGCCCCCTTGGCACAGACACAGCAAGCACAGAGTGGATCAAGAGCAGCTTGCTCAGACACAGGCACCTCTTGCACCTATTGGAAGAAGAAATGAGTAGACGCCAGTGCAAAAATACATACAACAACATAAACAGCAATATGGCACCACCAGAACCTGCAGTTCTACATCAAGACCTGAACATCACAACGTAAAGGAAACAGAAGAAAGCAACCTTAAAAATAACTTTAATGAAGATGATAAAGGCCTTTAAAGAGGAAATGAAAAATTCCCTTAAAGAGATTGAGAAAAAGATAAACAAAAAAAATGGAAGAAATCAATAAGTCCCTTAAAGAAAAAGCATTACACAGGTGAAGGAAACAGTTCAAGACCTGAAAATTGAAATAGAAACAATAAGGAACAAAAACCAAGGGAATGCTGGAAATAGAAAGTCTGAGTAAATGAACAGGAACTATAGATGCAAGCATAACCAACAGAATATAAGAGATGGAAGAATCTCTGGCATGGAGGATATAATAAAGGAAATAGATTTGTCAGTCAAAGAAAACACTAAAGCCAAAAAAAGTCATAACACAAAGTGTCCAGGAAATCTGGGACACCATGAAAAGGCCAAACCTAAGAATAATAGGGATAGAAGAAGGAGAAGAATACCAACTCAAAGGCACAGAAAATATATTCAAGAAAATCATGGAAGAAAACTTTCCCAACTTAAAGAAGGAAATACCTATGAAGATACAAGAAGATTATAGAATACCAAATAGACTAGACACCCAAAAAAATGTTCCCTCACCACGTAATAGTCAAACCACTAAACATACAGATGAAGATAGAATATTAAGAGCTGCAAAGGAAAAAGGCCAAGTGACTTATTTTTTTAAATAAATCTATTCTATTTAAAACGTATTACAAAAACTTAGATTTATTTTAAAAATCAATGATAAAAGAAAATAATGTAGACCTTTACATGATTACCAAATGAGCCACACTGTGATCATTTCTTTGAGGGTGTCTTGTTTACTTTTTATATTTATTAGGCAGGGGTATTGCTCCTGTCGACATATGAAAAATCATCAAATAGAAATACAGGTATTTACTTTGTTTTAAAATCAACTGTGTAGTACTGCAGGCATTTACGTGATCATCTCTGTTAACTCATTCCTTCTCTGATATTTCCTTCCCTGATAATGTCTTACAATTCGTCCAAGTGACTTATAAATGCAGACCGATCAGAATAACACCTGACTTCTCAATGGAGACTCTGAAAGCCAGAAGGTCCTGGACAGACATAACGCAGACACTAAGAGACCACGGATGCCAGCCCAGACTACTATACCCAGCAAAACTTTCAATTACCATAGACAGAGTGCACAAGACATTCCAAGACAAAATCAGATTTAAACAATACCTATCCACAAATCCAGCCCTACAGAGAGCACCAGAAGGAAAACTCCCACCGAAGGAAGTCAGATGCACCCACAAAAATACAGGCAATAGATAACCCCACAGTAGCAAATCCCAAAGAAAGGAAATACACACACACTACTACCAAAAGAGAACAGGAATTAACAACCACTGGTCATTAATATCCCTTAATAGCAATTGATTTAATAAACCTATAAAAAGACACAGACTAATAGAACGGACATGAAATCAGGACCCATCCTCCTGCTGCATACAAAAAACATACCTCAACTTCAAAGACAGACATTACCTCAGAGTAAAGAGCTGGGAAAAGACTTTCCAGTCAAAGGGACTTAAGAAGCAAGCTGGTGTAGCTATCCTAATATCTAACAAAATAAACTTCAAACTAAAATCAATAGAGATCAGAAAGAACATTACATACTCATCACAGGGAAGATCCACCAAGATGAAGCTTCAATTCTGAACATTTATGCCCCAAATACAAGGACACCCACATATGTGTTGCTAGAGTTTTTTTTCTGCTGGCCCACGGTCAGGATAAATCTCTTTCACCTGCCAGTCCCACAGCCGCTCAGACCCAACCAAGTAAGCACAGAGACTGATATTGCTTTCAAACTGTATGGCCGTGGCAGGCTTCTTGCTGACTGTCCTTATATCTTAAATTAATCCATTTCTATAATTCTGTTCCTTGCCACATGGCTCGTGGCTTACGGGCATCTTTACAGGCTGCTTGTCCTGGCGGTGGCTGGCAGCGTCTGGCAGCGTCTCCTTCCACCTTCCTTCTCTTTTTATTCTCTCTGTTAGTCCCGCCTATACTTCCTGCCTAGCCACTGGCCAATCAGTGTTTTATTGGCAACACATTTGACATACAGAACATCCCACAGCACATATGTAAAAGAAACATTACTAAAGCTTAAATCACACATCAAACACCACACATTAATAGTGGGAGACTTCAACACCCCACTCTCACCACTGGACAGATCTGCCAGATTGAAACATAACAGAGAAATAAGGGAACTAACAGATGTTATGAATCAAATGGACTTAATCAGTATCTACAGCACATTCCACCCTAACAAAAAAGAATATACCTTCTTCTCAACACCACATGGAACCTTCTCTAAAATCGACCACATACTCGGTCACAAAGTGAATCTCAAAGATACAAAAAAAAAATTGGAATAACCTCCTGTTTTCTATCAGACCACCATGGCTTAAAGTTAGATTTCAACAACAACACTAATTACAGAGAGCCTACAATCTCATGGAAATTGAATAATGCTCAACTGAATCACCAATGGGTCAAGGAAGAAATAAAGAAAGAAATTAAAGACTTCCTAGAAAACAAAGAAAATTAATGTACTACATACCCAAACCTATGGGATGCTATGAAAGCAGTGCTAAGAGGGAAATTCATAGCACTAAATGCCCACATAAAGAAGTTGGAGAAATCTCACACTAGTGACTTAACAGTACACCTGAAAGCTCCAGAAGAAGAAGAAGCAAACTCACCCAGGAGGATTAGATGCCAGGAAATAATCAAATAGAGAGCTGAAATCAATAAAATAGAAACAAAGAGAACAACACAAAGAATCAATGAAACAAACAGTTGATTCTTTGAGAAAATCAATAAGATAGACAAACCTTTATCCAAACTAACCAAAAGGCAGAGATTATATCCAAATTAACAAAATCAGAAATGAAAAGGGAGACATAAAAACTGACAATGAGAAAATCCAGAGAATCATCAGGCCATACTCCTGTGCTCCAAAAAATTAGAAAATCTTAAAGAAATGGACAATTTTCTGGATAGCTGCCATATACCAAAGTTAAATCAAGACCAGATAAACTATTTAAATAGACCTATAAGCCCTAAGGAAATAGAAACAATCATTAAAAGTCTCCCAACCAAAAAAAAAAAACCCAGAGCCATATGGTTTCAGCACAGAATTCTACCAGAATTTCAAAGAAGAGCTAATACCAACACTCTTCAAATTGTTCCACACAATAGAAACAGAAGGAACATTACCAAACCCCTTTTATGGGGATACAGTTACCCTGATACCCAAACTACACAAAGATGCAACAAAGAAAGAGAATTATAGACCAACTTCCCTCATGAACATTGATGCAAAACTACTCAATAAAATATTGGCAAACAGACTCAAAGAACACATCAAAACAATTATCCACCGTGACCAAGTAGGCGTCATCCCAGAGATGCAAGGGTGGTTCAACATATAATAATCTGTCAATGTAATCCACCATATAAACAAACTGAAAGAAAAAAAAAACCATGATCATCTCATTAGACGCTGAAAAAGCCTTTGACAAAATCCAACACCCCTTCATGATAAAGGTCTTGGAGAGATCAGGAATACAAGGAACACACCTAAACATAATAAAGGCAATTTACAGCAAGCCAACAGCCAACATCAAATTAAATGGAGAGAAACTCAAAGCAATTCCACTAAAATCAGGAACAAGACAAGGCTGCCCACTCTCCCCATATCTATTCAATATAGTACTTGAAGTTCTAGCCAGAGCAATAAGACAACATAAGCAGATGAAGGAGATACGAATTGGAAAGGAAGAAGTCAAACTTTTCCTATTTGCAGACAGTATAATAGTATACATAAGTGACCCCAAAAATTCTACCATGGAACTCCTACAGCTGATAAACACCTTCAGCAATGTGGCAGGACACAAGATTAACTCAAAAAATCAGTAGCTCTCCTATATACAAATGTCAAACAGGCTGAGAAAGAAATCAGAGAAACATCACCCTTTACAATAGCCACAAATAATATAAAATACCTTGGGTAACTCTAACTAAGCAAGTGAAAGACCTGTATGACAAGAACTTTAAGTCTCTGAAGAAAGAAACTGAAGAAGATATAAGACAATGGAAAGACCTCCCATGCTCATGGATAGGTAGGATTAACATAGTAAAAATGGCAATCTTACCAAAAGCAATCTACAGATTCAATGCAATCCCCATCAAAATCCCAACACAATTCTTCACAGACCTGGAAAGAACAATACTCAACTTCATATGGAAAAACAAAAAACCCAGGATAGCTAAAAACAATCCTGTACAATAAAGCAACTTCTGGAGGCATCACCATCCCTGACCTCAAGCTCTGCTATAGAGCTATAGTAATAAAAACAGCTTGGTATTGGCATAAAAATTGACATATGGACCAATGGAATCTAATTGAAGACCCTGACATTGATTCACACACCTATGAACACCTGATTTTTGACAAAGAAGCCAAAACTGTACAATGGATAAAAGAAAGCATCTTCAACAAATGGTGCTGGTATAACTGGGTGTCAACATGTAGAAGATTGTGAATAGATCCATATCTGTCACCGTGCACAAAACTTAAGTCCAAGTGGATCAAAGACATCAACATAAAACCAGTTACACTGAACCTGATAGAAGAGAAAGTAGGAAGTAGTCTTGAATGCATTGGCACAGCAGACCACTTCCTAAATATAATACCAGTAACACAGACCCTGAGAGCAACAATTAATAAATGGGACCTCCTGAAACTGAGAAGATTCTGTAAGGCAAAAGACACAGTAAATAAGACAAAACAACAGCCTACAAAATGGGAAAAGATCTTCACCAACCCCACATCTGACAGAGGGCTGATCTCCAAAATATTTAAAGAATTCAATAAACTAGACATCAAAATACTAATCAACCCAAATGGGCTACAGAGCTAAACAGAGAATTCTCAACAAAAGAATCTCAAATGGTTGAAAGACATTTAAGGAATGCTCAACATCCTTAGTCATCAGGGAAATTCAAATCAAAATGACTCTGAGATACCATCTTACACCTGTCAGAATGGCTAAAATCAGAAACACCAATAACAGCTTATGTTGGAGAGGATGTGGAGTAAGGGGAACACTCCTCCACTATTGGTGGGAGTGCAAACTTGTACAGGCACTTTGGAAATCAGTATGGTGTTTTCTCACAAAACTGGGAATCAATCTACCTCAAGACTCAGCTACACCACTCTTGGGCATATACCCAAGGAATGCTTAATCATACCACAAGGACACATGCTCAACTATGTTCATAGCAGCATTATTCATAGTAGCCAGAACCTGTAAACAACACAGATGCCCCTCAACTGAAGAATGGATAAAGAAAATGTGATACATATACACAATGGAATACTACGCAGCAGTAAAAAAAAAAAACCAACAATGACATCATGAAATTTACAGGCAAATGTATGGAACTAGAAAATATGATCCTGAGTGAGGTAACCCAGATTCAGAAAGACAAACATGGTATGTATTCACTCATAAGTAGATACTAGAAGTAAAGCAAAGGATAACCAGACTACCACCCACAGCTCCAGAGAAGCTAGCTAATAAGGAGGATCCTAAGAGGGACACATGGAATGTCCTTGGAAGGGGAAATGGATGAGCTCTCTATGAGCAAACTGGGAGTGACAGTGGGGGTAATAGAGGGTAGGGGGTGGGGGATGAGAGCATGGGAGAATGGAATGGTCAAGCTGGAGCAGGGGTGGAGTGGGAGAGCAATGAAGGAGATATCTTGATAGAGGGAGACATCATGGGTATAGGGAGAAACTTAGTGTGAGGGAAGTTCCCAGTAATCCACAGGGATGACCCCAGCTTAGACTACTAGCAGTGGTGGAGGGAGTGCCTGAGCTGGCCTACCCCAGTGATCAGATTGATGAATGCCGGAACTGTCATCATAGAGCCTTCATCCAGTACCTGATGAAAACAGATGCAGAGAGCCACAGCCAAGCACCAGGCTGAGCTCCTGAAGTCCAGTCGAAGAGAGGGAAGAGGGATGCTATGAGCAAGGAACATCAAGACCATGATGGAGAAAGCTACAGATACAACTGAACCAAGCCAGTGGGAACTCATGAACTTTGGACTGGCAGCTGTTGAACCTGCATGGGACTGGACTGGGCCCTCTGCATAGGTGAGACAGTTGTGTAGCTTGGTCTGTTTGTGGGGCCCCTGATAGTAGGAATAGGATCTATCCCTGGTGCATGAACTGGCTTTTTGGAGTTCAGTGCCTATGGTGGGACACCTTGCACAGCCTTGATGCAGTGGGAGGGGCTTGGACCTGCCTCAGCTGAATGTGCCAGGCTTTCCTGACTCCCCATGGGAAGCCATACGTTTTCGGAGTCGGGGATGGGGATGGGCTGGGGGGATGACTGGGAAGGGGGGCAGGAGGAGGGATGAGTGAGGGATCTGTGGTTGGTATGTGGAATGAATACAAAATTTCTTAATAAAAAAAGAGTAAAAACATTATGTCCCAAAGTTATCCAGCAATAGTGTTATTTGAGTGTTGGAAAATATTACCAAGGAAAGTTGTAGAATACACTATAATAAATACTATAAACACTGGAGGTAATTTTTATGTGGTCTATGAGTATAAGCATTGTGAAATACCATGATCAGAGTATGGCATGTTTGTTGCTGTCTTAAAATCATATTCCCTACAGAAGACCATACTAACACTCCTTCTTGGATGGGGGCGGGGGAGGCTCAGTAGATGATGCTCAAGTTTCTGCCCCTTCATGAAGGTTTATTATATGTTATCAATTGTTGGTGGGTAAGGTTCTTATTTTGTAGTATAGCTACTCTAAAGTTGCCCATATTCATGTAGGAAAGCCCTCATCCATCCTCCTGTAAGTAATCCTAGTAAAACTCTCTGGTTCACCAAGCTAGATATTATACATGGACAGGTCTAGGACACTGGTGAACTTTGATTGCTTTGCCTACTTTAAATCCACTCTTTCTCTCTTCCTGGATTAACAGAATCTTCTCAATCTTACAATATTTCACATGTGTGTATAGTTTTGTTTTGTTTTGTTTTTTTTACTCTTTGGGGGCCCTGCCACCCAGGTCCCAAATAAATACACAGAGACTTATTCTTATTTATAAATGCCTGGCCTTAGCTTGGCTTGTTTCTAGCCAGCTCTTCTAACTAAAATTATCCCATTTCTCTTTAACTACATTTTGCCTCTGGGCTTTTTAACCTTTCTTTATTCTATATATCTTTCTTTCCTTCTTACTCCATGGATGGCTGTGTGACTGTGTGGTTGGCCCCTGGTGTCCTCTCTCCTCCTTTTCTCCCTCCTCCTCTTCTCTCAAGCCTAGATTTCTCTCTACCTGGCAGCCCCGTCTATCCCTCTCCTGCCTAACTATTGGTCATTCAGCTCTCTATTAGACCAATTGGGGTGTTTTAGACAGGCAAAGTAACACAGCTTTACAGAGTTAAACAAATGCAACATAAAAGAATGCAACACATCTTTGCATCATTAAACAAATATTCCACTGCATACACAAATGTAACACATCTTCAACTAATACTCCACAGCATGTATTTAATGTAATAATAGTACTATATGTGCTATTCCTTAGGTCTTGATTCATCAGTATACACAGGAGTCTACCTAATGAAGCACAGCACTCATAATCTGCCTCTCTAGACTCCTATTCCTTCTCCTGGGACAGGCCCCTGATTTGAGTACTTGATACTAGCCACCCACAGCAACTCCTCTTCCTGCTGACTCTGAAAGCACAGATATGTCCAAGGCTTCTTGAATTTCTCCTGGCATAGATCCACGTTTGGTTGAACTTGAACTTCATGACAAAATTAGGATCCTACTGTTACTGCTAATCTGTGGAAAGTCAAATGGTTCTGGCAAAGAAGGGGCTTAGGTAAGGTGAGATGCAAAGTTACCAGGGGTAAGCAAGATGGTGTGTGGGGATTGGTCAGTAAGGCAAGTCAGTTCCTGGGTTGAAGACCACTCCCACAAGATGAAGGACACTAGCACAAGTCATGGAAGCCATGCTGCCAGAGTGAAAGCAACATCTCTGACAGGGAAGGCCTTCAGGCATCTTACCTGGTATCCCCACCAACTTTACAAAAGCTTCCTTAGTTCCCAGAAGAAGTAGGATGCATACTAGAGCCTCCATGAAGAAGAGAGCACTGAGGAACACAAACTTTGAAGAGGCAACATAACCACAAAAATTTTAATGGTTTATCTAGTTTCATTTTATGTGCATTGGTATTTTGCCTGTGTGATGGTGTCGAATCCCCTGGAGCTGCAGTTATAGACAGTTGTGAGCAGTCATGTGGGTGCTGGAAATTGAACCCAGTTTCTCTGGAAGAGCAACCAGTGCTCTTAACTGCTGAGCCATCTCTGCAGCGCCACGAAAAGTTTTCTTAATTTTCAGCAATAGAACAATTGAGTATGATAGAGTATGAGATTATCACAACAGATTACATCATCAAAACCTTTTTTTCCTTTGGATTATCAAAACACCCATTTCCCTTTTATGAATACACTCCTCTTTTATAAATATATGCTTAGTATGAATTGTGTGCTACCTATGACCATAAGCAATTATAGAAAATAGTTCTATCATTCTCATCAAAACGTCTTTGAGTTTAATGGCATGGATTCCTTTTTATATATGTGGAAACTGACTCCGTGAAGTACAAGATCACAAAGCTAAAATAGAAAAATCATCTAATTGCAAAATTGATTTCTGACCCAAAATATGGTGCTTTTTGATGATGCATGGACAGCATTGAATGAAGTTTTACAATAGGAGTCAAATTGGCATTATTTTGATTATGTGTTGAGGGAGGTTAGAGACTTAGTCCACCTTTGCTACCCCTGTTAGACACCATAGCTCTTCCAGTGAGCCACTGCATGCTGGCATATTTCTAATCACTGCTACATTTACTGATATTTAACTTCCAAAAGAAGTTCGTTCATGTTTGCATTCAAATATTTCAGTGGTTATGTTAAAAATGGAATGGTATGTATGAAGACACATATCATGGGATAAGGGGGAAGGTTAACATACTGAATGACCCACATCATTATAAAGTCTCCAAGGCATACATGGTTATGAAAAATTATGACAAACACATGCAATCCAATAGAAACGGTCTATTATATACAACCAGCAAAATGACTTTGGGGAAAAAATAAGTCACCAGTGGCAGAGACAACTTCACAATATTTGTGAAGGGTGAAGATGATTATAGAAATGTGTGAATTGTTAACAAGCGAGGGAATGGAGTAGAATTAAATTCAATCTAATATTTGAAAGTGATTTCCCCGTTTCCGTTCTTTTACCAACTATATGAGCATCCATTTTGTCCTCTGCATCTTCTAGTTATTGAGAACCTAACTTCAGAAAAAAAATGAATCCAAAATGGACTAAACACTTAAATGTAATATCTGACATCATAACACCACTATTTGGAAGAAAAGAACACAGGGAGAAATGACTTGGATATTTGTATGAGGATTAACTTTTGCATATGATATTAAAAGCATAGTCTATGAATGCAAAGAAAGACAAATGAGATACTTCAACACTTTCTTCAGGGAAAAGAAACAAATAGTAAAAGGTGCTATGAGATTGCAATATTTGCAAATCCCATATGTGACAAGGACTTAATTGTGAGAGTATTAAATCATAACTGTGGGAGCCCGTTTTCAGGTTCCTCGTGCCTTTACCCAGCAGGTCCACATAGAAGATGATTAGGATCACGGGCCTGAGTGCAGGTGTCTGAGATGGTCTGCACTTGGCTGTGCTGGGGGAATGTCTTTTTCTCCACCCATTGGCGTCTCTATAAATACCCTGGGGCAGAGACAATCAGGGCCCGTTGGAAAAGGTTCCAGGCCCTCTCGAGGCTATCCTTTATTTTTCTATCTGTTTATCTCTGCAATATTCTCCCCAATATAAATCTTTCTATCTAATATTTCCTGCTGCTCACAGTCAAGAAAACTCTGGGGAATTGTGGGGTTGGTGGGTAAACACCCCACACATAACTGTTCTCACTGAACATATACAAAGAGAATAAATGAAAATATCCACTGCTTTGTTAATGTTCTGTACAGACAAACAAGTTGAAATTAATATTGCAAAACACCAAAATGAATTTGAAATTAAAATAATTAGTAACAACTACTTTCACAGAAGATGAATTCACATTTATTTGGCTATTGATTACAAGTTTTGGTGGACAAAATAATTGCAACAGTTATTTCATTAAGTTTTAATCCACAGAGAGCTGTTCAAGTTTGCTTTTATTCTGTGCAATTGCAGTGTTTTCAGATTCTTCACACATTGTTAGTGTCATCACTGGATCTTATTTAGACTAATTGTTTTTATTAACGGTTTTATGCGTTCTTATAATTGATTCATGTAATGATGTAATATCTTCAATGCTACAAAAACTGTGGAAAAAGTTCATCCCATAATTGATAAAGTATCTAACATATTTGTGAAGGCATGACAGAAGATCAACGAGAATTATTTCATTATGTGTAATTTGATTGATGTGTAAAATTCAAGCAAGATATAGCCAAATAAGACATAATTAAAAAGACATCTAGTTATTTTCTTTCTTCTGTTCCTTTGCTTTTTCCTCTTCTTTATGTTCATCATCATCGTCGTCGTCGTCATCATCATCACCTGTATCCATGATCCAATAACAATCTTTAAACATGTTTGATGTAGGAGAACATTCATAACCCCATCTCCTCTTCATAAACATCTGCTCCAGGGTGCTTGGTGTAGTTTCTTCCTTGCTTATGAAGTATCTCCAGTCAGTTGGTTCATAAGTTTCTCCAACGACTTCTGGATTACCAATGTTTTCACCTTGAAGTTCAAGTTCATTGGAATCTGTTATAGAGTCTTCATTTTCTAGTGTTTTCAACCGGTGATTTTTCAGGTATGATGATGATGATTCATACCTAAACTCCTTGTTGGCTTTATGAAGATCGTGTTGTTTTTGGAGTTTTGTATCGAAGTTGGAGTCCTGTTTGGAGAGTCGGATGTCCTTCCCTTTGCTCGTTTTCTTGCCATACTTGAGATCAAATGTAGGTGGATCAGTTTTCTTGGCAGATGATTCTTCATAGCTCGGTTGATTTTCATATGCCGTGTCAGTTTGTTTCATGGCATCTCGATAATGTTCAGCCCAATCACGGACGTCATCCCCTCCTTTGTATATATATTTGTAATAAATAGAGCTAAGCATATCCTGGCCCCTGTGTTTGCCGTCATGGAGCCAAGTGCCTTCGCATGACCAGGGAAGCTTGTGAGATTCCAGATCTAATTTGCCTTGGGACTGTTTGCCGGTGTTGGTGGGCTGCTTGGTTGCTTCCCTGTAATCTTCCCAATATGGCCACTTGTACTCCAGAATCCGGTTAGGTCTTGGTGTTTCCAGCATTTTGATTAGTATGTCTGCAGAATTCTCTTCACCTCGAGGCCAGGGAGTTAGCAGATTCTGATTCTGGCGGAAACCTATGTCGTCCCAGAAGGTTCTTCGTGTTTGCTGGACCGGCAAAAGTGGGTGATACACTCCCGAGTCATCAACCTGCTTTCTCGGGCTCTTGTTGGCAACCGGACTGGGCATTCCGCGAAAAATTGTAGGGAAAATAGTACCCTCCATGCTGCGCGGGGTCAGCTCTTCACTTGCTGTCCCGACTTTCCTGAAGTCATCTGGCCGTTCCTTAACAGAGGGTCGGTGCTGGCCCTCCACAGAGGTGGGCAACCTCAGCGGCTCTTTCTTGTGCTTTACGAAACTCTTGGAAGAGTCCTTCCACACAGACTTGCCAGTCGTGTCTTGAGATATTGGCTTTATTGTCCGCCGGGCCTGGTTTCCCGGCATCCGGTGGTCTCCCATATTCCTGACTGTGGGGCCACTGCCTCAACCTCAGGAATTTGTTTTGTTGCGGCTACTCAGTTGCTAGGAGATCTGGACTGAATACCTAGGATTCTACTGTGACAAGCAAGGGAGTGTCCCACCAGCAGTCTCCTCCATTCTGTTCTACATAGTGTGGACAAAAAAAAAAAAAAGATGCTTTATTTATCAGTCTTTTTCATGGACTTTCAGATTGTTCCTGTCTTGACCTATATTTCAAAGAATGTTTCTATGGAAATGTGTATTCAATATTATTTTATATTTACTTAAAATCATACACAATACACATAAGTGTGTGTGTGTGTTTGTGTGTGTGTGTGTGTGTGTGTGTGTGTGTGTGTGTGTGTGTGTGTATTAAAGGAAGTTGAGAACTGGGCTGGCAATGCTCCCCTCAAGAATGATAGATTAGCAAAACCCCAAGAGTGGGCACCAGAAGCCTCCTTTTGAATGGTTGTTGAGATAAGTACAAGTAACTCCCTAAACAAAATAGACTACAGACAACCTCTTGCCTCTCAGGGGTTGAGGGTAGGCCCCTGTTGCTGAAGACATCATACACTTAGGATGCATGACTAAGATGATTTGACCTGGATCTAGCCAGAAAACCTCTTTCCTACAGTCTAGCTTGCATGGTTCCAGAGAATACAACGCAAAGTGCCTAGGGAAGAAAGCAATTAAACACCTCCCACCCAGCTGCAACGCTCAGGAACCATGACAATTACCAGCCTGGCAAGCTAGGCATAAAGGTGCAGTGACTGGCACTCACTGTTCTGTGGCAACCAACAGCTCTCTCATTGACTGAAGGGCCACTCAACAGGAGGGAAATCATGCACGGTACTGGAAATCCAGCCAGCTTCCCAGGATAGTAAGGTCATAGACCTTAGAAAAGAATCTGCTTTACTAGAACAGCACAATTCCTTACTACATTCTAAACGTTACCCTTATACCCACAGATAAATACAGCTACCACCCTTCATCAAAGAAGCCTCTCTCTACAGCAAATGGAGACCACCACAGAAAACTACAACTAGGCACAATGTAGCTATCATCAGATGATGGGGAGCATCTGTGGCTCAGAAAACATCAAGGAAGAGGGCGCAGAAAGTTTGTGAGAGCCAGAGGACCAGGAAGTCCGCTGTGAAACAGTCTCTCCTAGAAATGGCTGCGTAAACAACCCGAACAATGGCAATATCAGTGGACATGTTAACATGGAAGGGGGGAGATTCATGGGGTTCTGCCCCTAGACAAAGAACTACAGACAACTAATGACTGTTGGGAAAAGGAGAATTAACCTCTCTCAAGGATGAGCCCCACTATTGGTTGTCCAATGCCGTGTTAGGCCTTAAACATCTCCAACATCCTGAATCTCCATTGCAACTTGGGCTTTCTCTTTACAGTTTTTTTTTTTTTGGTTTTTCGAGACAGGGTTTCTCTGTGTAGCTTTGCGCCTTTCCTGGAACTCACTTGGTAGCCCAGGCTGGCCTCGAACTCACAGAGATTCGCCTGCCTCTGCCTCCCGAGTGCTAGGATTAAAGGCGTGCGCCACCAACGCCCGGCCTCTTTACAGTTTTATGCAGTGGCCTTCCCAGGTGTCCTACAGAGAAACACCTTGTAGAAGAAAGGTGCACTGCAAAAGTACTGATTGCATGGTCTGCTGTCCATAACTGGGCCACAACTTCTTGTCCTGTATGGAAGGGTTCGGTTTGAAGGCTTTCTGACTGAACAAGGGACTCCCCCAAAGACACGAGTGTGCAGTTTGACATTCTTTTTTTTTTTTTTTTTTTTTTGGTTTCTTTCAGACCTTTTCTTTATTCTTTTTTTTTTTTTTGCATTCTCTATTCTTTATTTTCCTGGTGTTTTCTTCCTAACTCTCTCATTCTTGATGTTTTCCTTCTAACTCATTTTAACTCTATCTTTGTTCTTTCCCTTACAGCTTGTATACTTCAGCAAAACCAGGCAATATGAAAATTACAATGTGGTTACATTCTATTTTTCAAATGAATGATTACAATGAATACAAGCAAAAAACCAGCATGTTTTCCACATTCCTTAACATGATTAAACATTTTTGCATATTACAGGTGAAAAGCAAATTATGTCAAGAATCCACATACATTCATACCCAGGCAACTTGCCACAGATTAACAGTGTAAGCAAGCAAGATATTCTTCTTGGTCAGGTCTTTTACTGGCAGGCTGTGTTTTGCAGTTACAAAGAAAGGACCAATCACTTTATTACTTATCTCGAAAGGTAATCTTATAATAAATCTTAAAAAGAATTACAAATCTAAACTTTTGTATATGAAAAACAATCAGTCAGCTCTACTTTAAATCTTTAGGGTGCATACCAACCCCTCAATAGTTTTTTATATCAGGAGATTAAGGGCAGAAATGGGTATAAGGAATTAATCATCACCTTTGGTCATCAACCAGTCCTAGCAAGAAAGGCATGTCAGCTAATGGTAATTGGGGTGCTTTGTTCTTGATCCTTGATCTTTTTTTTTTTAGCAGTTTGACATTCTTATTATAAAATACTGTGACCTTTTGAGGGGAGCATTTGATTGTCAGACTATATAGTGACTATGTTAATCCTTTGCAGTACAGATTCTATTGAGAAAGAATATGGGAAGCAAGACATTCCCAGAATTATTGCAAGGAACATTCCAGTCCATATTTTCTCTTAGCCTGGTCAGAGGACTCAACTATTTTTCATAATATTCTCAATTTTATATTAGAAATATTACTCACTGTTATACTGTATGTGTATATGGGGTGTGTGTGTGTGTGTGTGTGTATGAGAGGGGGAGAGAGAGAGATACAAATCTTGCATGCTTTTATAAAAATTAAACACTTAAACACTGTGATGTTTTGAACATGAAAACTGACTCCGGTAACTCAGTTCATTAACTTATAGTAATGATATGAATTACAAAGCCTCTAACACATGATTTATTTACAAGCATTAACCTCAAAACTGCAAAACAAATTCCTTATAACATGGAATGCTAAGGACACAAAGCAAGGTCTTTCTAAGTTTTATTGAAGTGTCTCAGTAGCCCTTACACATGCAATGTCAGGCATTAAGATTTGGAGATGAAAAGTCTGAATTTGGAGAGAGTTCCCTGATGTGTGCCCAGCATGGCAATGGGGAAAAAGAGGCAAAAATAATCTCTTAACATAAGAGATTCATTTTGAAAAGGCATCCAACTTTTCACATTTTGCCTTAGGAAGTGTGGCATCTATAAAGAGAAAAGTATTTCAATGAATGATACAGTCAGTATAGGAATGGATGCCTATTGTCTTCTGTCTATAACCTTATAGGAAGCTAAGAATAACGTGATGCCCTTGGTTACAGAAGATCTATAGGCAGCTCAGACATTGCAGGGGTAGAATCAAATGTCAAGGTCAAAAGGTGGCTATCTAGCCTGGCAGGATAAAGGACAGTATGCAAAGGTTCCATCAACACCCTCTTTCCATGTAACAAATTTATTATCAAATTCAGGAAATATTTTCTCTATAAAGCAGTGTTCCTCCACGGCCTCTATTTCAGTTCCTGCCTCCAGGTTCCTGCCTTGAGTTCCTGCCCTGACTTCCCTCAGCAGTGGAGTGTGACCTGAGAGTGTTAAGGCAAAATAAACCCTTTTCTCCCCTGTTTGCTTTTGGTCATGGTGTTTTTATCACAGAAAGAGAAAGTAAACTAAGATGGGGACATGCCTTTGGAGGGACTGTGTGACTCCGGCTTTTCCTCTTCCTGAAACAGCAGTCAAAGCCTAACACTGAAACTCAGTCAAAAGTCTAAAAATTAAATGCACCAAAGTTCTTAACAAATTCTAATGAAAAAGCTATATCACCTGCCAGTTTTGCCTTTGTAAGATAGATAAGCCAAAATTAGGTGACTTGAAATAGTCATAGAGAATATATTTGGTTCCATCTGCTGTTTCTAAAAATGTAGTAGGTATTTTGATAAATAAACTATATTTCTGTTCAAAGGTAAACATTTGTAAATGGGTAAATAAAAGAAAAGAGAATGAAGATATAAAGATGCTCAATGAATTAAAAAGAGATGGAGAACTATGGAATTGGAAGAGACATTAGTTCAGTGTCTATCATTTATAATAAAGTCTCAGCCCAATGAGCTAGTTGACAAAGAATGAGAAAGAATGAGTCTTCTTCCAGTGTGTGAACTAGAAGTAGTGGTGATTGGTATCCACAAAGGCCCACAATGCATATCATGTCCTGTTGTTTCTGATCTTGTGTTGTTACATCCCACATAGGAGTTGACTGCATGACCAGTAGGATGTGGTGGAAGTAATACTCTGGAACTGAAGGCCTAAGACTATACCTTAAGAAGAATTGAAGCTTCTGCTTGGTGTGAGAGCCCAAATTACTCAAGGTCAGAGAATCTGAGCTTGCTTTACCCAGCAGGGCTGCATAATGGGATGATTTGGTCACCGGCGTGGTTGCCAGGTGTTTGGAAGGGTCTACACTTGGCTGTACGGTGTGCTTTGATCTTGAAAGGGGGAGGTCTTTTGCCTCTCCCCTTGGCATATTATAAGAAGCCTTTTGAATAAACGATGAGGTGTTTGGGTATTGACCCAGGCCCTCCCAAAGCTATCCTGTGTTTCAGTCTTTTTTCTCGTCGTCTAGGTCTCTCTTTCTACCTAATATTTCCTAATCCCTCTGTCCTCCACAAAAGGTGGGAGCTGGACACCCGCAGCTTGGGCCTTTCTAACACTCACCTTTGGGGGATCACTTAGGACCCATTTGCTGAGCTGTGAGATCAAGCAACATGAATGTGCTTTAAATGTTCTAGTCATCAGGTCTAGTTACAGCCTCGATCAACAACCAAATACTGTCAGCTTTGAGAGCATACTGTCTGTGAGTGCAGAGCTCTTTGAAATCTGCAGTCTGAGCCAGCCACCAGCTCTGACTGCATAAGCATTTCCAAGTGAGACCTTAACTTGCTAAGGTGATTCAATCTGCAAAACAGAAAGGGATAAAAATAAAGCATTGTCTTGAGCCACTACATTTAGGGACGGTTTGTGGTACGGAAACAGATAACTATAACTGAAATAGAACCGAGGAGGGACCCAGATTTCCACTCCCTTACTCACAAATGCGACACATAGTTTCTTACATGAACTACTTATTCAAAGGAAATATTTTAAGCAAAGCCAACCAAATTTATGCATTCAACTGCATTCCTTGATTATTTTTTCCTATTTCTAACTTCTCTAATCCTGTACTTCCTTTTAAAATTAGAATGTCAATAACCATATGTGTCAGTTGCTAATACTGTGCTTACATTCATGTAACCTCATAAAACCCTCAGGTCTTTTCTGTAGCTAGCTCCATTTATGGATGAAGAAGCTGATGCAAAAGACTATAGGTTGCTCTTCACAAACTGATGACAAGGACCCTTTGCTAAAGACAACATCTACATGATTGATTGAACACAGAGAGTTTGAGCTGGTGCCTACCTAGAGCCTTCACCCCTGCTGACTAGTATTCATGGTACTGGAAGGTACTCTGCATACTACCAAAACAGAACTCAAATACCAACCCAGCTACAAACCCTTCCATCTACAATGGTGTCTGTCCCGTAGGCAAGACATGCTAGTGCAATGGTGGCATATAGCTTGTGGGAGTAACTACCCAATATCTGCTTTGACATAAGGCCCCCTCCACAATATGGAACCCTTACAAGATGCAGCTTGGGTGACCAAGTACCTAAGACTAAATAGCCCAGAGACCTAGAGGAAAACCAAATACTACTGCTCTACTAAAGGAACATAGCAATAAAATGACTCCTAATGACATTCTGCTATACTCCTAGATCAGTGCCTTCCTCAGCCATCATCAGAGAAGCTTCCTCCTGCAGCAAATGGGAACAAACACAGAGACCCAGAGCCAGACAATATACAAAGAGAGAGAGAGACTTTAGAACACTCAGCCCTAAACACAATGTCTCCATCAAATCCTTCCCCTCGTGGCTCAGAGCCCAGTAGCAGAGGGCATGACAAGAGTCTAAGAGCCAGAGGGGATGGAGGACATCGAGAAAACAAGGCCCTCTCAACACAACAGGACCGATGCACATAGGAACTCACAGAGACTAAGGCAGCATTCGCACAGGGCCTGCACAGGTCTGCACCAGATGAGTCTCTGCGTCTATATCTGTTTCTTGTGCCTTTTCGTGGGCTCTTTTCTTTCTGTTTGTCCTATGCCAATTTGTTTAGTTTTTATTTTATCTTTTATTTTGTTTTAATACTATCCCCCAGATGCCTGTTTGGTTTCTAAGGAGTGACAGAAAAGAAGTGGATCTGGTTGGGAGGGGAGGGGAGGAGGAAGTGGGAGGAGTAGAGGGAGGGGAAACCGTAATCAGTATAGATTGTATGAAAAACAACTATTTTCAATAAAAGGAGAAAAAAAGAAGCTGAGGCAGAAAGTAGTTTAAAATGTTCTTGCACTATTAAACTATTAAATATTCACAACTGAAACAGAATCAGGCCCTGAGTTGTACCTTTCAATTAACAATATATTTACTATCATAATAGACTTCAGACCTGGAAGTTTGAGTTGCATAATTCTTTACCAGATAGTTAATAAGCCCTCAGACTGGACTAGCGCTACTCTATCATATTCTGTGGAGTCTTCAACAATTGCTTTACTACTAGCAAATTATAGCCTTCCTCTAAATATGTTATGTGCTAAATAAATTACCAGTAGAGCCAAAGACCATTTTGACTGGGGAAATTTTGTGAAGATTAAAACTTGAAATGCAGAATATTTCAGAATAATTATATATTGGGCTGGAGAGATGGCTCAGAGGTGAAGAGCATTGGCTGCTCTTCCAGAGGTCCTGAGTTTAGTTCCCAGCACCCACATGGTGGTTCACAACCATCTGTAACGAGATCTGGCGCCCTCTTCTGGTGCAGAACACTGTATACATAATAAATAAAGCAATCTTTAAAAATTTTTATATTGACTTCCTTCACCTTTGCCATGAGTCTTAACTTAGTTGTTCACTTGTAGAACATTTCATGCATTTTTATTACCTAGTCTTTCCTCATTTGTGGCTTTTACATTCCTAGATGGGTTCAAGACACAGAAACAAAATTCAATTGACTCTGGGGCAGTGCAGCCTTGATTACTTCAAGAAAGTACAACCTTGATTGCGTTCTGTCCTTCACTGCTCTGGTGTGAGGGAATCACACTTAACACCAGCAGATGCCCTTGTAGCACAAGGCTTGAGACAAGGCCTAGAGATGAACGAGCCGAGAAAGGCTATTTCTGGGTATTGTACCTTGATATATCCACATTGCAATATAGCTTGGTGCATATATTTAATGCATTAGCGATTCCTCACATTGGGCACCAAAATGTGGCCGGTTTGAATGCATTAATAATAAACTCGGAGTCACCAATAATGCATCCATGTCCCGTTAAAGACAGAAATCAAAGCACTTCACTTTGGTGTTATTTAACCAAGAACTAGGCAGATTTGAATTTTCCTCATTGTTCTCCCTGTGTCTCCTGTCATTCCTGTCTGTCTGTTGAATTAGTGTGAAACTGTGCCTGCCTGAATGGTATCTTGTAATTCTGTCTCTGTCCCTATGTGTGTGTCCATCCCTGTGTGTGTCCCCAACAAAGAGCTTTGCTCATTCTTTTATTGAACAGCACAGAAATCACCACTTGTGGAAGGAATGAGAGATACTTTACAGAAATCTTCAACAGAGTTTTATAAGAGATTAATTCACTGACTCCAGTTGATCCCAACTTACCCAGATAACAAATAGTACTACAAACACCATTGTTTATCAAGTAATATCCATGTTACTTTCAGCAATAATGGTGAATATTCATCTTACAAGATTTTTTTCAAACTTTATTTTCTGTTTTCAGCAAATATTTATCACAATACATACCCAAACACTCAGGCATTACTCTTGGGCCAGGGGAATGGAAGAGTATATAACTTAAGATCACAGCTACCCATTATCTTGGGTTGTAAAAGTTGGTTACATGGGAAATCCAAGGCAAGTAAGGCTGGCTGCTACATTTTCCCCTTAAAAGCAGGTTAAACAAACAAGCTGAGCACACAGTAGGAGAGCAGTCTTAAGTCTTAAGAGACCTCAAGGTATATTTATTATTAACCATGGTAGTGAAGTCCAGCAAAAGTTCCAGTCTGTTGGACTGTAAGAGACTTTTTCATCAAAATATTTCATCATCTCATCTTGATAGTATTTAATAAGCTGACTAGGCCCATAGGCAAAATTTATGTTCATATTGGTCCCATGAATGTTTTCAGTATAGTAAAATACAGTGGCATTTTACCTTTCACTCTATTGTGAATTCACATTATACCACAATAAAAAGTCAAACTGTATAAAATTTTATCTTTTGGAACTGCTGTAACAAGATAGTAGCAACTGAGCAACTACCAAAACCCAGAATTTGATTCTCACAGTTGTGGAGTCTGTGAAGTGCATGATCAGAGAACTGGCAGATTTGATGTCTGATGGAGGGCTGCTTCTTGGGACATGGTGACTTCTCATTTTACTCTTGCATGGAAGGTACTGGTGAGATATGTTGATACTGCAGCTCCCACATACCTGATTTCATCTTTCATCTCCTGATGAAAAGTCATGGATGAGCCCCTGCGTCATCAGACAAGACGGTAGCAGGTAGTAGGTGGTGAGTTTTGCAAACCTGACACTGGAATGAGCCAGGAGTAGGGCCTGCCAGCATTCTGTTGCTCCTGGGGGGGGTCTCAACTGTGTTGTGGGGTGCTATGAGTATGAGATCTTGACCCAGAGTTAACTTGTTTGCCTTCTTTCATTAAACCAGCAGTAACTGCCACAACTCTTTTTTTTTTTTTTTTTTTGGAGCCGAGGATCAAACCCAGGGCCTTGCGCTTGCTAGGCAAGCACTCTACCACTGAGCTAAATCCCCAACCCTGCCACAACTCTTAAACAGGTGGTCATCCTGTGCCACAGAGTCCAGTTGTTTGGACAGGTTTGTCACGGGGCATTTCCATGACCCCAAAGTTTGGGTTAAACCCCCTTTGTCTTTTGTTTAGTCTCAATCCAGATTAGGGGCTCAGTACCCCCCCACACACACACACACACTTTGCGCTGGAGTATAGAAACCTTGCTATTTCCACAAACTCTGGTACCCAGAGGCAACAATATCCAGCTGCACCTAGGAACTCTGGAACCTGTCTCTTAGTCTTTGGAGTTGGGATCTGAGGATGGCAGCAATCCTACTCTAAGACAGGCTCCTTTTACCCCCCTTCAGCTACCAGCCAAGATAAGTAACCGTCTACAAAGTTGGGCTTTCTTAGCTGACATTTTGTAGTCCATGGTCTGTAACTCTGACAGCAGTCCCTCAGAGGCCTTTTTATAATCTATTTTCCAGGAAAACTCTGATGGAAGGGCTGGAAGTCTGCATTTAGTGTCTTTAAATCCTGGGGCAACCTGGTCTAAGTATGTTGCCCACTGTAACCTCCTACTGGGTCTGTCCATTTAGAAACAAAGATGGGTTAATATGAGAGCCAAATTTTAAGTCTTAATTACCATCCCTAAGAGATTCATGAAACAAAAATGCCTCTGATCTGCAAGCCCCTTGCCCAAGGACAGACAGTTCCTGAAATTCTGGCAGCTATTGTTTATGGGAGATAACAAGCCCCATGTCTTCACTCCCCTTAAACAAATCTGTTTGGCCCATCTGCACAGGATGTGCTTGATCACATGTGGGCAGGAGGTATGTGGGCAGGAAATATGTCAGGATGTACCCTTGACCCTGATTGGATATAGGCAGGAGGCATGTAGGCAAGAAGTACATCAGGATGTATGCTTGTCCCTGATTGGACCTTGTGGGAAATGTGGTGAATTATGGATTTTGCCTTTTTAAGCCCCTGCAAAATGTGGTTTGGGGCCATTTTCTTGGAAACCAGAGATGGAGTTGGCCAGAGAGTACATCAACCTGGCTAGTATTTAATTAAAGCTTGCTTCAAATTTGGCTTTAAACTGTGGTAGTGGTCTTATTCACAACCGATGGGATTAACATTGACTCACTTCTGAATGGGAGGATGAAGAATGCATCTTTCAGATCCAAGATAGTATACACCTATTTCTCTGGAAGAATCAGACTCATGAGAATCAGAGGTCCCAGGTCTTTTCACAGGTGGGAGAGCTGTATTCCAGGGTGACTTATAGGGCACCAGGATGCCTGTCTCTTCAAGCCAGGCAATATGGACTGCAATTTCCCCTTTTGTGTCCAAGGCCATTGGGTATTGTTTAATCTGGATGGGGTAGCTGGACTGGTAGGAACTTGGTGTTGGGGAGTCCTGGGGTTTTCTGCCCATACCCCAGGAATCTTTGCTGTCAGGCTGAGAGACAGTCCAACTGTATCTTTTGATTGGAGGCACAACTATCAG
>CABHPR010130265.1:0-19320 GCA_902168415.1 Peromyscus melanophrys
TTTTTTTTTTTTTTTTCTTGTCTTATTGCTTTAGCTGAGATTGAGAGTAATGTATGGGGTATTAACAAGGATGGTCAGAAGGGACATCCTTGCCTCTCACTATTGATCTTGGAGGACATGTGCTCACCTCCCCCCATTCAGGAGGATGCTGGCTATCAGTTTGCTGCACGTAGCTTTTATTATGTTGAGGTTTTATTACAGCAAGAGAAAGTCTAAGACAGCTAGTCAAGGCGAAAGAGCCCTCTGGAGAACGCTGGGATAGCCAGCGTGGTCTGTGGGGCTCAGGGGGGTACTCAAGGAGGGAACAGAATGGGAAGAAGACTTGAGCCGAGCGCACCAATGCTGGGCACAGACCTAGATGAACATGCAGCTTTATCGTGAGAGAGACGTTGACTGAGGGCATGGCCAGCAAAGGGGAGCTGGGAGCAGGGAGCTGCCCACACATTTCTACTAGTGAGCCCCACAGGGTGGCCTGCAAGTTCTGACTAGCCCACCACAGGAGCAGGGAAGGGAAATTCTCTCCTCCGCCAAGCTTTGCACGGTCCTTTCAGCGCTCTCTACAGACAGATCTTAAAATTGTGCCGGATGGCCAGGGCGGTCACACCTTATCCAGGAGGCCGCCTGGGCCCTCGGATAGTTAAGAAATGATAAACTGGGCCGGGCGGTGGTGGCGCACACCTTTAATCCCAGCACTCGGGAGGCAGAGGCAGGCGGTTCTTTGTGAGTTTGAGGCCAGCCTGGTCTACAGAGTGAGTTCCAGGAAAAGCGCAAAGCCTGGAACCCTGTCTCGAAAAACAAAACAAAAACAAAAACAAAAACAAAAAAATCATAAACTGACTGAAAACATTGTATATATTCGAGGGTACTTTTTTTTTTCTCGTAACTTGATTGTGTGATTTTTAAGCATGAACTTTGTAAGTGACAATGTTGTGTTACAACGTGAAAAGCTTGGGCACACCTGCTAGCTGCATGGTTACAAAACAAGATCCAAGAAGAGTGACTTGGAAGTGAAGAAGCAGCATATTGAAACGAGAAAGTAAGCTGACCTTGACTTTGTAGACAAACGTTATTCTTTCTCTCTCTATATATAATGTGTGTGTGTGTGTATGTTTGTCTTACACTTGTGCTACCCTGAATATTAGCTGTTTTAAGTATTCCACAAGTGTCAACTCAGTTGATTTTCATAACTCTCAAGTGCAGAAATTATCAATATGAGTGGTATTTTTCAAACAATAAAATAATAAATGACAAAGCCCCGAGTCAGGCAACAAGAAACAGTGTGTGACCTAGTGTCCCAGGAGGCTGGGGTCAAGGAGGTCATTCCCCACTGGAATTGTCAGTGGCTTGGGCAAAGGTTTGGAGGAGGGTGACTCACATGCCTTGAGCAGTTGATTTCTAGTCCACGTTGTCTGGACTGGTCTGAAGCCTGGCTACAAACCAAACTTCCTGCCTCCCTTTCTTGTCCCAGAGAAAGCTGGAGGGGAAGGAATTACCGTCTCTAGAGCACCTGCTTTGAGTAAAACTCTATGCAAATATCACATCTGCTGCTTACCTCCTGGGCTAAGCAGCCATTTTCACATGGGAAGCCTGGGTCTCAGTGAAGCCAAGGAAGGTGCCTGAGTTCTTAGTGAGAGGCAGAGAGCCAGGATTTGAATTCAGATCTGTCTGGGACTAGAGGCCAAGCTCATTCCACAGTGTCAAGCTGAGGTGGGAGAGGAAGGCAGAGAGGATCTGAGTCCCTCACCTTGGCATCCAGTTGAAGCTTTGTGCCAGCAAAGAAGCAAGAATTCCAATCCAATTAATAACCGCTTCCGTTATTAATTCCTTTTCCCATCCCAGCCATAAACCTATAATTTTCTGGGTCTCTCATTAGAAACCCAGTTATAGGAAAAGGTACTGAACCCCTTGGGCAACTCTTGTGGTTCCTGGTTTAACCTTACCAGATTCTAATTCTATTCAAGGCATTTCTAGAGATACCTTACAATCTCACCAATCAAAATGGAGGAAATGGCTCCATGGATGAGGGGACTTGCCGTGCAAGCAAGGGTATCTGAATTCAAATTCCTTAGAACCCATGTAAATCAGGGCATGTCTGTAACCCCGGCATTGGGGGGCAGAGACGAGTGGATCACTGGAGCTTTAGCAAGCCAGCCTAGCGGAAACAGTGAGCATCACGTTCAGTGGGGAACCCCGTAAACGACGACTTCATTTCTTCATGGTTTTTTTGGTTTGACCTGTGAATTATTTACAAGTGTTTTATTTAGTTTGAAAATGTCTAGAAGATTTTCTTTACATTTTTCCATTGTAGCAAATACCTGGCCACTTACACCCAGATCCATATCTTTGGCAGAATCATGGATGTTTCACATCTGTTTGTGGTTTTTCCAGTTGTGAATTTCATGCTATTTGTGATCAATGCCTAATAATTCCACCAGAGGGCAGCAAGGCAACATGAACATGCAGGCCAGAAGGCGATCGCCCAGTGGAAATGGGCTCAGGGGAGTCTTTAAAAGACAGAATCAGGACAGAGGGTTGGGATGAAATTCAAAGGAAAAGCAGATGCAAAGCTCTGTACAGTTTTTGTAACATTTACAGATGTCTTGAACTAAAAAAAAAAAAAAAAAGAAAGAAAGAAAAAGAAAAATCAGAAGATTGAACCAATATGGACTTTCAAATGTAAAATTTGTTTGAAAATACTGCATAGACACACATCCTAAATGTACAGCACAGTTAATTGACTTCCTGATTTTGAATCAGAGAGTACAGGCCTTCAACAAACAGTCCTGCCCCAGCCTCAGACACGGGCAAACCCTGTTTTTCCATTTCCTCTGCTTCTTCTCTAAATCAGTGGTTTCGCTTCCTATCCCAAGGGCATGTTGCCTTGCACATGGGTGAGTGGTTCTGCATCTTCTGGCTTTATTTTTGCTGGAAGACACACAGCGAGGGTGGAGATTAGAGTTGACAACCAGAAGTCTTTATTTCTGCCATTGATGCTTAGGGGCCCACTTTGTGCAATGACCTCGCATAGCCTGGCTGTCCGGTATGATGTAGTTAGAAGGAGATCCAGGGGGAGAGGTATTTTGGAATCTCATCAAGCAACCTTAGTAGAAACTCTGGAAACACCAGGGAGAGGCTGTAGGAAGATAAGCAAACAAAACACAGAACAAACCAAAAGCTTGAACGAGAGACGCTGTAGTAGTTTTAATAAGAATGTTCCCCATAGGCTCTTGTACTGGGAACTTGGTTCCCAGTTGGCTGCTGCTGTTTGGGGAGGTTTAGGTGGTGCAGCCTTGCAGGAGGAAGTATATTGTTGGGGGTAGGCTTTGGGGTTAAAAGCCTCACATGGTTTCTAGTTGATTCTTTCTGCTTTGTGCTTGCATTGGAAGATGTGAGCTCTCAGCTTTCTGCGGCTGCTGCCATGCCTGCCTGGGGCTTGCGCCACGCCTACCGGGGGCTTGCTGCCATGCTTCTCTGCCAGGACAGGTTCTTTTCTCTCTGGAACTGTAAGCCAAATCAACTCTTCCCATTACAAGTTGCCTTTAGTCATAGTGTTTTATTTAGCGCAGTGTAGTAGGAATCTTAAAAGTTCTTATTAATAAAATCAAACCTGAGGCCAGTTATTGGGGTGAACACTGGAAGGTCAGAGAGACAGAATAAGCCACAGCTATCTCACCTCGCTGGATCCTCAGCTGGTCTTGTTTCCTCAGACTGGATGCCCCGAGCCCTCATCCAGAATGGGTCTCAGCTGAGCTGCTGCTAGAAGCCTGAAAGCTTAACCAGCCACATGCTTCTCCAGGCCAAAGGCTTCTCCAGGCCAAAGGCCTCTCCAGGGCAAATGCCTCTAGTTTCTGGTCCTCACGCCTTATATACCTTTCTGCTTTCTACCACCACTCCCTGGGATTAAAGCTCGCTTTCTGGGATTAAAGGCGTGGGTCACCATGCTTGGGTGTATCCTTGAACACATGAATTTCTGCCTCTGGAATGCTAGGATTAAAGGCGTGTGCTACCACTGCCTAACCTCATGTTTAATATTGTGGCTGTCCTGTTCTCTGACCCCAGATAAGTTTATTAGCATACACAATATTTTGGGGAACACAATACCACCACAGCGCAGCAACAAAAAAAGTAACTAATACATACACCTTAGGCTGTGTGTATGGATCAGTTAGGGTGGCCTCACTTTGGAGGTGGCCTTTTAAGCTGGGACACCATAAAGCAGAGGGCCAAACAGAGAAGGGTGAGAGAACAGCGTGGTAGTCTTCTGAGGTGGGGCTGCAATTGAGGGAACCCCCAAAAGAGCCCTGAGAAGGCTTGGGGTTTCTTTCAAGACAAGTGGAGAACTTGTTCCATTTGAACAAAGATGCCTTCATATGTGGGCAGTCGCTTAAAGACTTTAGAATAATTTCACAGAGGAGTGACATGCAGCCCAGCTGGCATGGAGACATTTCATTCTCTTGAACTTTTGGAACCCCACTTCTCAACAGATATTTGACTTTTCAGTTATGACAAACTTTTGAAAGGGTTATACAGATAATAATTGGATCCGGGTGTGGTGATGCACACACACCTGTAATCCCAGCACATGGGGGACTGAGGCAGTGTTACCTGCATAGGTATGGGTACAGCCCGGGCACTGGCATTCCTGACAAGCCAGGCTTAGCCACCTCCATAGGCCCATTAAAGAGATCAGTAACAGTGAAAAGCCGAGAAAAAAGATGTATGCAAATGTGTCCATGCTGGGAAAAGGAACAAATGAAGAGAACCAGTGACCCCCAAGTCCATTTGGGGTCTTGCTATGAGCATTAGGCTTAGACGGAGGGCAAGAGCAATAAATGACTAAGTAGCTCTGGTCAAGCTGTGGCCCCGCCCACCACTGGCCCTTTGTTGACTGGGACAGAGGAGGACGGAGTCTCATCCTGTCATCAAGCTGTCAGAAGTGTGTGAGGCCGGGTGGTGGTGGCATGCACACCTTTAATCCCAGCACTCGGGAGGCTGAGCCAGATGGATCTCTGTGAGTTCGAGGCCAGCCTGGTCTACAGAGCAAGATCCAGGAAAGGCTCCAAAGCTACACAGAGAAACCTTGTCTCCAAAAACCAAAAAGCCAAAAAGCCAAAAAAAAAAAAAAAAAAAAAGGAAGTGTGTAAAATCTCTCTAGGAGACAAGCTCCCCCTCTAGCTGGCATCCACCTTTAGCCTTTTCTTTCTCCCAGCATGAGATTCCTGGGGAAATTCTAACTTCGTGGAGAGCCAGTGTTTCTTTTTAAAAATTCGTTAATTTATTTACTCATTCTATTTATTCGTTCATTTATTCATCCATTTACTCATTTACTTATTTATTTACTTATTTACTTACTTATTTATTTACTTATTTACTTACTTATTTATTTACTTATTTATTTATTTACTTATTTATTTGCTTATTTATTATTTACTTATTTATTTACTTATTTATTTACTCATTTATTTATTTATTTACTTATTTACTTATTATTTATTTATTTATTTATTTATTTATTTATTTATTTATTTATTTATTTATGTGTGTGTGCGTGGTAAGTGCCCAGAAGTCACATGGAACTTACAGGAATCAGTTCTCTCCTTCTGTCACGTGGCTGGCAGGGATCAAATTCTAGTCATCGGGCTTGCCCGCAAGCTCCTTTACAGGCCGAGCCATTTTGTGAGCCAGGACTGTTATTTGAATGGACTGATCAACAGACAGACACAGGGACTCTTTAGATAGATAGCTTCCTTCCTTCTAAGAAGACCATAGCCGGAGGACGGCTACCACGTTGAAGCCAGCTTGGTCTACACAGCAAGTACCAGGCCAGTGTGGGTTACACAGTAAAACCGGCCTGGCAGAAATAAAGACATTCTAAAGAGACACTTGTGTTTCTCAGACTATCAGATTATTAAACAATGGACCCCAAAGAAATGGGAATTTCTCTTGGAGTCTCACTTGAGAGAAGTAAAAGGTGCCATCCCGGGAGAAATTGGAGCTTGTCAGACCACCTTCCATGATGAGCCAGAAGCCAGGTCAAGGGTGGGTCAGTGGTGGGCATGACCTGGGCTGCTTACATGTGCAGATGCTTGTCCCTCTATTCAGACTTCAGTTTCACTTCAAGATCCCAGAAGATGGACTTGGGGGAGCCTCTGTATCTCTTGGTCCCTCTTCCCAATGTGCCCACATCGGGTAAATCTTTTTCTGCTTTCCAGTATTCACTTGTCTCTTTCAGTTGTTTTATTAAGGATAGCTAGCCCAACCTGGCTTGGAGCACAGGATGTGACCCCCAAGTTCGGTGACAATAGCAGATCCTATCTTACAAAAAAAGAAGGAAGGGCTGGGTGGCAGCAGCACATGCCTTTAATCCCAGCACTCGGGAGACAGAGCCAGGTGGATCTCTGTGAGTTCGAGGCCAGCCTGGTCTACAGTGTGAGTTCCAGGACAGGCTCCAAAGCTACACAGAGAAACCCTGTCTCAAAAAAACCGAAAAAAAAAAAAAAAGAAGAAGGAAGGAAAGGTTTCCTCTCTTTTCTATGTCTTCCCCTGTCCCTGGGTCTCTTGGACGTTGGGCTCATTTGCATTCGCCTGTAACCACACATCCGGTTTCCTTCAGCTATTTTTGCATTTTTCAGAGCAAGGGCATTCCCTCTGGTGAGGCACCTGTGGTGACTCCTAGCCTCTGTTGTCACTACACTGGGGAGCTCCGACTTCAGCAGGCCTGCAAAGCTTCCGGTGCCGGTGCCGTGGTGTCCTTAAGAGCCGCCTGGTGCCACGCTTGCCTGTTGATAAACAGAGGAACTCATGAAACCTGGTTCTTCTTTGCCGTATCAGCGAACCTCGATTTTCAGAGCCCCTTGGAGGGACTTGAGGCCCCCTTTAGTTCCCTGTTTAGTGCCCATTTCTTCCTGACAGGGGAGAAGCCTACAAATAGGTGGTCTTGTGGGGTTTTGCAGGTTTTGTTTGCTTGTTTGTAGATAGGGCCTCATTACATAGCCCTGGCTGGCCTTGAACTTGCAATGTTGAGCAGGTTGGCATCAAACTCACAGAGATCCACCTACTTCCATGCACCACCATGCCTGGCCAACTGAGTGATCTTTAAGTAGCTCGCAGACACTCCTGGAGCACTCCTGACACTGGAATGCTGTTCTTAGTACATAGGAATCAGGTGTTGTGAGTGAGCAGGGAACTGCTACAGCTCCATCCACAGTGCCACCCAGGACCTGTCTGACTCAGGGAGCCAGCAGGTTCTGCAGGGAGAGCAAGATCATATTTCTCTTTGGCCTTAGATCTGAGCAGATTAAGTCTGGCCCACTGAGTTTATCAGGTGTGGAGAAATGTAGGGAGGCTCTGTGGAAGAGCTCCAGGATATGTAAACATAATCACTCAGAGAGAAGGGCTGAGGATTACAGAGAACTAATGAAATTAGCACCTCCCATCATGCTTTGTGCGCAACTTTGATCTGCGGAGGAAGCCATGGATAGAAACAGCCGGAACCTTTCCATTGTAGACGTTTTAGACGTCGCTTGTGTTCCGCTTCATTACCTTCTTTAGTTGTGAACTTCTGGGGTCACCTGACATTTGCTCCGAAAAGATGACAGAGGACTTTGGGGGTGCTTTGCCAAGGTCATATTTATTATGGGATGGTGGTTCAGGGTGTTGCTTTGCCCTGCCTATTCCCGGGAAGGTTTTGTGATACAGTGATGCAATGCTAACCCCTGAGTGTTTTGCAGATTTGGAAAACCACTGGAGACACAACCAATTGTGATGTACGTTCACACACGCACAACTCAAGCAGGGCTCGGTTAATTCAAAGGAAACAACAACAACAAACCCAAAAGGCTCCATACAAGGGTGGAAAAGGATGCTCCCAGAGTCAAGCTGCAAAGAAGACTCTGAGACCAGATCAGTTGCTTGGAAGAAGCAGAAACCAGCCGAGCTGCCTGGAAGAGGTGTAGACCAACTGAGCCATCTGGAAAGGACACTCTCCAACCTGTTGAGTGGCCTGCAGGCTGTGCCCTGAGCTCCAGGTTCCCAGTTTTGTGAGCTGTCACCCATGCTTTGGGCTTTGGCGATGTAGCTGTCTGAGTCATTTCTGCTCATGTAAGTAAGTAAGCCATCACCTATACTCCTGTAAGTAACTCCAATAAAACTCACTGGACTTTGGAGGTGTCTGACTTTAGTTTATCATCAGTTTCCTATCTGGGGTGAGTAGACGTGTGTGGCGTCTCCTAGGAAAAGTTTTGTCACGCAACACCAGGGTAAGAACGTGCCTGGATGACTCACTTCTTTTCACCATTCCCAATAACGCCATGATATATGAGTCAGTCAATGGGTTAGTCTGTTCCTTAGGTCAGAGTTTTCATGATCTAAGTGTTTCTGAAAAATTCCTTTGAATTCAATGCTGTCACTCAAAATTATGGCCTAGTATAGGCTTGGCAAGGACTCACCTCCTGAGACATACCCTAGCCTCAACTTCATAGACTTGAAGAGTGGAATGATAATGTCAGGATCTGGGAAGAGGGGTAAAGGGTTACTAATAGATGGTTATCAAGTTTCCGCTTAGCAAGATGAACGTGCTCCACATATATGCTGTGTACCATTGGACCAATAATTGACGATACTGTACCATATACCTTAAATATCCAAGGGGGTAGATTTCACTACACATTCTTACCAAAGTGTTGTCCTTTATTTAAATGGTTGCTGCCTTTTAAGCCACAGCTGTCTGAATCAGCAACTGCAACTCTGCCACTACCAGCAGCGGTTAGGCCACAAGGGCTGTCGCTGGAGGGAAATCTGTTCCCTCAGGCTCTGACTCTTGCAAAGCTACAAAGGGAACTTAACTAAACCTCTCTCGCTCCAAAGAACTCAAGATTCAAAGGTTAAGGTGGAATTTTGCTCTTCAGAGGCTGAATAGCAAGTAGCTCACCTCCTCTCCGTGTTCGCCTCCTCCAAAAAGCCCTCATGCTTCTCCTCCCCTCTCCTTAAAGACCCTTCTCCACCTGGCTCCTCCCTACCACTTCCTGTCAGCCAGTTGCTGACTCAGCCTCCTGACCACAGGTGAATTTTACTTAATCAAACACATCTCTGCATCGTTAAACAAATGTTCCAGAGCATAAACAAAAGTAACACACCTTGAAATAATACAACACGATAGCACCATAAGACTGATGAAGTCATGAAAATGGGGACTGGAGTGATTGTTATTTATTAAGCAGTGCAATGTTTCTCATTAAGCGGCGCTGTTTACCGTGCGAGAAAAGCCAAGAGGTACAACAAAACCCACTATAAGAGTTTAATAAGCCGGGTGGTGGTGGTGCACACCTTTAATCCCAGCACTCGGGAGGCAGAGCCAGGTGGATCTCCGTGAGTTCGAGGCCAGCCTGGTCTACAGAGTGAGTTCCAGGAAAGGTGCAAAGGCTACACAGAGAAACCCTGTCTCGAAAAACCAAAACCAAAACCAAAACCAAAACCAAAACAAAACTAACAAACGAAAAGAAAATTTATTAAGGGACGGGAATGGAAGGGGTGTGCTTAGGCCTATGGAAATGATCGTGCAGGAAAAAGGGTGGAGGGATAAGTGGGACCCACTTTTATAGGTTCGACCTGCACATGTGCATATGGACTTACGTAGCTACACCACACATGCACATAGATTACGTGATCATGCAGTGCACGGATTACGTAGGACACAAGGCTCTGGGATGACTAAGCATCTCGCCTGGCTACTGGACAGCGCATGTACGGTCATGTAGCTGGGGGAGTGGCTAGGAATTCTAACATTCTAGACTCTTTGTTTATTATAAAAAATGGCAGGTAAACAGGAATGGGGGCACCATGTCTCCCAAAACTGCTTCCAGCTGACTCGGTGGGCATCGGTCCAATGTCCAAAAGGAAGGAAATGGATCGCCCCAATACTGTAATGGCTACACTGGGTTCCCTGTGAGAAATGGCACCTTCAATCCTCGCCCATGGCCAAGCCTAGGAAATCAGCCGGAGGGTGGTCTTCATTTGATGTCCCCACGCCACAAGGTGCACAGGGGCAGTCAGCTGACCAGTGTCCCTCTTGGTGGCACTTTGGACAAGGCCCAGTTGGTGGCCCATGTGGGGTAAGGCATGCATGAATCCAGTGGCCTTTTCTACCACACTTAAAACACAGACCTAGAGGCCTCTGGGAGGCTGGTCGGATAGCGTGTGCCAGCATTTGGCAGTTCTGTTTATGGGCGTTCTCATCTCTCCCATGGTACCTTAAATGCCAGTGCTAAGACTTCTGCCTGTGGGGTCAGAGGCACTCTCTCCAGATGCTTAAGTTTAGCCCTGATGTCAGGGAAGCTCAGTGAGACAGGGTGGGTCATAAGAAGCTGCATGTCCTCTGGGCTCTCAGGATCCAGACTAGTACATTGTAAGAGAGACTTTGTAAATGAGACAGATTTTCTTCCTTATCTTGAATTACGTTTTTTAGCTTTTCATAGTTTACCAGTTTGAGGGCAGCCTTACCAAGACCTGCCAGGAGGCAAGTTATAAATTGATTGATAGCTGGAGAGCCACTCGGGTATTATAATCCCAATGTGGGCCCTTAATGGGAACCACCTCAGCCCCGGGTGGATGGGCGGCATTAATTTGATGAACCTCTTCTGCATGTGTCCTAGCCTGCTCCCAAACTTGTCTGCGCTCCTCAGGAAGTAGGTTATTAGGAAGTGTCGGAGCACGTGGGCAGGAGAGAGGAATCAAGAAGGCAGGGTTTGAAGCTGAGGTGAAGAAAAGCAGCTCGGGGATAAGGTAACTCTTTGTATTTGCTCATTCACTGGCAGAAGTTAGATAATTCCCCAAAAATATCAAGGTCCAATGAGCCATTAGGTGGCCATTCTTTATTGTTATCTAAGGGATATTTAGGCCATTTCTCAGAGGAGAGGTGGGACTAATAGGGTGGACGCCTTATTTCCCATGACTGCGGCAGAGAGAAAAAAATAATAAAATAAAAAAACAAACGTGATCCAAAACTACAATCTCAGGCATCCCAGAGATCAAATAAGGATTGACTATTGGCACAAGTCCTTCAATGCTTCATCAAACCAGAGAATGAGGGTGGGGTGTACACAGCCTGAGTACGCAGCCCGAGGGCGGGGTCCAACAGCGAGAATGGTATCTCAGACTGCAGTTGTGGGAAATGGCTAGAGATTTAAGTTGTGGGAAATGACTAGAGATTTAAGCCTGCGATGGGGGCCCACTGTAGCTGATGAAGGCTGTGGACAGGGGTTCCCCCAATCCTAGGGACACTAGAAGGGTGCTGGACGATCAACGGTCCTTCCACGGGTCCAAGGGACTGTTTACGCTGGCTGGAAAGGGAAAACTCACCAATCAAAGCAGCTGGTGTGTGAAGCATTCCAGCGGCCGAGCAAATGGAAAAGCCGGCAGTCACAAATAAGAGTACACCTCAGTACAGGGTCCCGGGTGCAGAGCGCCGAGAGGGCCTGCTTCATCTCTGCACCAATGTTATTTATTAAGCGACACAATGTTATTCATTAAGTGGCGCTGATTACCATGGGAGAAAAGCCACGAGGTACAACCAGACCCACTATAAGAGTTTATTAAGGGAAGGGAACAGAAGGGATGTACATAGGCCTATGGGGAATGATCGTGCAGGAAAAAGGGCAGAAGATCAGTGGAACCCACTTTTATAGGTTCGGCCTGCACATGTGCATATGGGTTTACGTAGCTACGCCATGCATGCACATAGATTACATGATCACACTGCATGTAAATTACGTGATCACAAAGTGCATGGATTATGTAGGACATAAGGCCCTGGGATCTTGCCTGGCTACTGGACAGTGCATGTGTGGTCATGTAGCTGGGGGAGGAGCTAGGAATTCTAACAGTGATGGCTTAGGGTGAAGAGGGCTTGCTGTGCAAGCATGAGACTCTGATCCCAGGGCCTACATCACAACCTGGCATCCTACCTATGACTACAATCTCAGCTCCAACGGCATAGAGACAGGGGCATTGCTGGGGCTTTCTGCCTGCCAGCCTAGTTCAGAAAACCCAAGCTCCAGGTTCAGGGAAAACCCTACCTCAAAGGAATAGTCAGAGAGTGATAAAAGGAAACACGGGACACCTTCCTTGGCTTCTGTATGCATGCACAGGTGTGTGCACCCCCACCAGTGGGGGCCCACAGATACTCCATAGTGTGGCCTTATTCCACCCTGACTCAAGGTCAGAGAGCCTGTTTTGCCCCGAAAGGCTGCATAATAGGATGTTTTGGCCTAAGGAGTGGTTACCAGGTGTCTTATAGTTCAAGGCCGAAGGACAGGATATTTTGAGAATTAAGGAAGTGTTTACACTTGTCTGTACTTTGTACCTTGAACCATTGTGTCCTTAAGAGGGGGTGGTCTTTGCCTCTCCCCTTGCTGGTGTATAAAAAGCCCATAAGGAATAAACTCGGGCAACTCTGATATTGACCCAGAGCCCTCCCGGTGCTGTTCTGTGTCTCTGTCTTTTTCTTTTCTTTTTTTTTTTTTAATTATTTATTATTCTTTTATATTGGTGTTTTCCCTGCATGTATGTCTGTGTGAGGGTGTCAGATCTTGGAGTTACAGACAGTTATTAGCTCCCATGTGGGTGCTAGGAATTGAACTCAGGACCTTTGGAGGAGCAGCCAGTGCTCTTAACTATTGAGCCATCTCTCCAGCCCTGTCTTTTTCTTTTACATCATCTACGTCTCTATTTTTCATATCTATTGTTTCTTAATCCTCACTCCTCCATTCAAGGACTGTTTGAAAGTCAGGTGGGACCCGGCACCCACCTCATACAACACACACACAATAAAAATACTCACAAAAAGCTGGGCAGTGGTGGCACATGCCTTTAAGACCAGCATTTGGGAGGCAGAGCCAGGTGGATCTATGTGAGTTTGAGGCCAGCCTGGGCTACAGAGTGAGTTCCAAGAAAGGCTCCAAAGCTATACAGAGAAACCCTGTCTCAAAAAACAAAAACCCAAAAAACCCTCACATACAAGTAGTTGAGTGCCAAAGTGATGAAAATCCCTATACATGAAAAGGTCAATGCTGCATTTCACTTAATAAGTAACAAAAGCCAGGCGGTGGTGGCACCCGCCTTTAATCCCAGCACTCAGGAGACAGAGGCAGGCAGATCTCTGTGAGTTCGAGGCCAGCCTGGTCTACAAAGTGAGTTCCAGGAAAGGCGCAAAGCTACACAGAGAAACCCTGTCTCGAAAAAACAAAAACAAAAACAAAAAAGTAACAAAAACAAATGTATAGTCAATTTAAACACATAAATTTTTCTGTTATTGAGGCAGTGACAAGCTATGGAAAAAAGAAATTTCTTAGCTTATTTTCTTTCAGATCTTAATAGGATTTATTCATAATTCTAGAATTGGGCAACAGTCTGGACTAAAAAATGGTTCAGACCATGCTGCTATACCACACGGGCTGGTTGTACTTATAGTCACATCCCAGCTCATTTGCCAGGTGGACATATAGCTTTGAACCCACAAGCACAATGTAGGTAGTTTATCTAACAGTCCGAGGTAGCGGCTGGGGAAATGCCTACCCAGCTATGATGCACATGAACTACAACAACCAGCAGGACACAGTAACCCTAAAGGTGCAGGAGTGGTCCACATGCCTTGGAGGTAACCAGCAGCTCTCTAACTGGGCTTGAGTCTCAACAAGGGGTGACCGCTAACCTGTATTTCTCTATTATCCTAAGTAGTTTGTAATAATAACTTTCAAGGACTAGAAATTTACAGTGCATTGTTAAATGAGCCTCAGAGGTAAATACCTTAAACAAGAGTAGAAGCATATGTACAGTATGTCCTAATAAAAATAATCTTAAATTAATATACAAAATTCCATACCATTGTAAAAATATTTGAGACTAGTGGTTGTTCAAAAGTAGACTTAACAACCCACCCTTTATTCCGTCATTTCTATAATATATTCCCCCTTTCATAAACTTCCCCTTCATAAAGAGATCCCTGAATCTAATCTCCTTTGTTTAGCTTTTTCCCTGACCATGACCAGTAACAATTTGTAACCAACCCCCCTAAATGATGACAAATATCCATAACCCACTGAATGACCAAAAATCACCTACTCCACCTCTTGGAATGTGGGTGTCATGTTCTCTAGACTGCTTCCTGTTGTCTGGGGCAGGGGGCAATGGCATCTCTAGGGGTCGCTGGGAAAATTGAGATAATGGTCAAGTCCTGGAAAAACTAGCCATAACGTTTATTGTCCAGTCTCTGTGCAGTGGGAAAGCGCAAGGCTTATCTGTAGTCCTGGCTGGAGTAGCCTTTGAGGCTGGACCATCTCAGCCAGCAGCCTTGAAGCTGTTCTGGATGCAGGACTCTGAGGAAACTACAACAGAGGCACTCTGAGAGGCTGGGTCACCTGGGCCACTCATTTTCATTGGTATCCAGTCCCCTTGCTCTGAAAACACATAAACTTTCAAAGGTAACATACATATCTGCATTAACACAAGTTTGGGCTGTACACTGCACACAAGTTAGCCAAAGATGATTTTTTTGTTTTGTTTTATGTTTGAGCAGGTAAAATATATGTTTCGTGCTTTGTAGTTTTTCTAGGTTTATTTCTTTATGTCTGTAGCCAGGATTTTCAGGGGATCTTACCCGATCAAATCTGATCCTCTTTAAACTTGAATGAATCCACAGCCTTGTGGTGATATTTTGTTTGTGCTCTAACAAATAAAGCTTGCCTGGAGATCAGAGGGCAGAGCTAGCCACTGGTTAATCATAGAGGCCAGGCAGTGGTGGCACACACCTTTCATCCCAGCACTAGGGAGGTGGAGACAGGAAGTGATATGGTTGGGCAAAGAGAGGAATATAAGGCGGGAGGAGACAGGAGCTCGGCCCCTTTTTGGCTGAGGAGTTGGTGAGGTAAGAGGTGACTGTGGCTGTTCTACTTCTCTGATCATTCAGCATTTACCCTGATGTCCGACTTCGGGTTTTTATTTTTATTTTTATTTTTATTTTATTTATTTTTTTGGTTTTTTCGAGACAGGGTTTCTCTGTGTAGCTTTGCGCCTTTCCTGGAGCTCACTTGGTAGACCAGGCTGGCCTCGAACTCACAGAGATCCGCCTGGCTCTGCCTCCCGAGTGCTGGGATTAAAGGCGTGCGCCACCACCGCCCGGCGGGTTTTTATTTTTAAGACCAATTAGAATTTGCACTACACAGCCTTTCGTTTTCTGTGGAAACAAAAGTATAACCTCTTCCCTAAAGCAATACATTTTCTGACTTCCATTTTAAAGTTAAGGCATTCCTAAAGTAACTAGGCTGGTTTAATTCAGCAGTCCCTTCCACAATCCAGTGTCTCTCAGCAGCTGTTGTCTGGTCATTAGCATTTAAAAAATTCAAAATTGCCGGGCGTTGGTGGCGCACGCCTTTAATCCCAGCACTCGGGAGGCAGAGGCAGGCGGATCTCTGTGAGTTCGAGGCCAGCCTGGGCTACCAAGTGAGCTCCAGGAAAGGCACAAAGCTACACAGAGAAACCCTGTCTCGAAAAACCAAAAAAAAAAAAATTCAAAATTAACAAGCACCATATAAGGTCCAGACTCCCTGTGTTGTAATATTTTCCATGCTTACATGGCTGATTTTTTCTATTATATTACTTTACTCTTTTTAAAGACTTTATAATTTTTAAACTATTTTTTTTCTAGGACTGCCTCTACCCATTTTCTTTTCTTTCTTCAGCATCTAAGCACATTTTAAAACACCCTGTACCCTGTTTAGAGTTTTTTTCCCCCCATCTGGATCTGTCTTTACTGAGCATCTGCATCGTTCTCTGACTGCATGAGACAAATCTTAAACTGCTGTCAGTGGCTGGCACGGCTCAGCTTAGCATGGTGCTGGTGGCTGGCTCCAGCCCACAGCCAGTGTCTGTACACTGAGCCTACTCAAGAGACTCAGCCAACAGGAAGCCATGCCAGGAATCCATGTTTGACTCTGTGTTTTGATTTTGTTATTATTATTATTTTTTATTATTTTATTTTATTTTTATTTTTCTCAGGCCTTATGTGGATATATGTGGCCGACACTGGGCGACATACGTACTCAGACATTTTCATCAGGACCATCAGCTCCCCGGGAATGACATGGAGACTTATTACTAATGATGAAGGCTTGGCCAATAGTTTCGGCTTGTTTCTAATTATCTCTTATAAATTAAATAACCCATCTCTATTAATTTACTTTCTGCCTCGTGGCTTTATTACCTCATCTCCATAGTGCCCATCCTGCTTGTCTTGCATCTCCCGTTGTCTCGCCGCCTTCTTCTCGGTATTCTCTCTGCCCCGAAAATCCTGCCTAGCTACTGGCCATTTAGCTTTTTATTAAACCAATCACAGTGACACATCTTCACACAGTGTAAAGGAATAGTCCATAACACTCATCCGTGAGACTCTCCAGAATGGGACTAAAAGGGATGGAGGGGTCTCAATGAATTCCCTGCAGCCAGAGGCTGTACAAGTAGAGGAAGGGTCCCGTGACCTGATTAAATGTGCAGTACAGATGATTGACACCTTTGAGACACTGTGACCCAGGCTGCTTGCCTGACGCGTGCTCTTCATTGGTGGTGTCATTTTGTTTCCTCTCGCCAGTCATTTGACCTTGTTCTTTAATTGTTCAATCACACCTGCCATTGTGGAGTGGGATGGACTATGGAACACCTATTATATCCTTCAAGGTTGGCCCACTTGTATGTGCCTTGGACCACAAATCTGGGGACTTTATCAGATGCATTTGACACCTGGGAACCTTCCAGGGAACATCTGGATTGTATGGCCAGCAGACAGGTCTGGCCTTACCAGCTTTCACTGGTTTTGGTGTTGTGGTTTGATGGAATGTCTCCTGTGAGCACTTAGTCCCCAGTTGGTGGTGGTACTTGGGAGAGCTGTGGCAGCGAGTCCCGGGGAGCCCCACTTCCTGACTGCACAGGTAGTGTGACCAGCCAGCCTCCTGCCCCAGCTGCCACACCTTTCTGGTCACGACGGACTATATCCCTTGAACTGTAAGGCAGAATAAACTCTTCTCTTCCTCCCTTAAAGTGCTTCTCGTTGGGCATCTTGTCACAGCGATAAGAAGTGAGTAGTGTACCTGGTAATAGCAGGAGCAAACATAGAAGTCTCATACCCTATGTGAGAGCCAAAGTTACATTTTGAGTTTTAATTACTATGCCTAAGAGATCCATGAAGCAAAAATGCCTCTGATCTGTAAGCCCCTTGCCCAAGGACAGGTAGTTCCTGAAATGCTGGAGGCTATTGTTTATGAGAGATAACAAGCCATGTGTTTTTAATTCCCCTAAACAAGTTTGTTTGACCCATCTGCCCTGGATGTGCTTGATCACATGTGGACAGGAGGTTCACAGGCTAGAGGTACTTTAGGATGTATGCTGCCCCAGATTGGACCTGATGGGAAATGCAATGAATTATGGGTTTTCCTTCTTCAATCCTTGCCATACTTGATTCTGGGCCATTTCCCAGGAACCTGGGTATGGACTTGGCCAGAGTGCATCTACCTGGCCAGTATTAATTAAAGCTTGCTTCAAATTTGGCTTTAAACTGTGCTATGGTCTTATTTTCAATTGGTAGGATTAACACTTACCCTTCCCACTTCCTCATTGCAGACCAGGGTGGCCTGCCACCATCCCAGTTTAGAGTGAGGCATGGGTCTGAAACCTGGTGATTCTCACCCTAACCCCTCGTGTGTGTGTGTGTGTGTGTGTGTGTGTGTGTGTGTGTGTGTGTGTGTGTGTGTGGTGGGTCAGTGGTCCCTGATGGGGTATGAATTGTGGCTCTTTTCCTGCTAGGTTACCACCCTACCCTGGTCTTTGGATTTTCTTGTTTTTCTTTATCCATGCTTTAAAACACAGGCTTGTTAGTAATCTTAAATCTCTCTAGGTCTCAGTCTGGAAGATGTGGGAATAAAAATACACTCAGAGCAAGCCAGGCCTTGGTTGGTGTCACAAGCTTGTAGTCCCAGCTACTTGGGAGACAGGGAGAAGGATATTAAGCCAAGGCCAGCCTGAACAACTCAACCAAGAGTATGTCTCAAAATAAAAACTTAGGGGTCCGGGGAGATGGCTTAGTAGGTAGGAGAGCTTGTTGTGCAGGCCGGTGCCCTAAGTTCAGATCTCCAGCACACAGGTGGAAAGCATGGCCTATGACCCTAGCCCTGGGATGGGGTCACACTGCTTGGCCTGTGGCACTGGGCTAAGGACTGCATAGCCTATGGCTCCAACACATGATGGGGACTTACTGTGTGACATTTTGATTGTGTTCTGACAAATAAAGCTTGCTTGGAGTCAGAGGGTAGAGTTAGCCACTAGCTGACCAAAATCAACTATAGAGGTTTGGAGGACTGTGGACAGATGGGAGACAGAAAGTAAGAGAGGATCTTGACCCCTTTGGAGGAAGGAACAGAAGAGATAGGTCACTGGTGGCTGCTCCCCTGCTTCTCTGATTTTTCAGGTTCTTACCCCGGTATCTGACTCCCAATTTTTTATTAATAAAGAATAATTAGGTAAATGCTTCAGGAACTGACTGAATGGCCTAGACCCCAACACTGGGGTGGGGACTCGCTCTACAGCCTGTGGCCCCGACACTGGGGTGGGGACTTGCTCTACAGCCTGTGGCCCTGACACTGGGGTGGGGACTCGCTCTACAGCCTGTGGCCCCGACACTGGGGTGGGGACTCACTGTACAGCCTGTGGCCCCGACATTGGGGTGGGGACTCACTGTATAGTCTGTGCCCCCTGGGGACTGACTGCATGGCTTATGACCCCGACACTGAGGTAGGGGATCGTGCAAAGAGGCTTACTGGGGCTTGCTGACTACCAGCCTCTCTGAGAAACAAATAAACAAATGAAAAGCAGTGAGCTTCCAGGTCCAGTGAGAGACCCTGTATCAAAGGAACAGGGTGAGAGCAATAGAGGAAGACACCCAGCATCCTCCTCTGCCTTCACAGGTGTGTGCACAGATGCACGCACCTGTCCACACGTGCACACACACCTGTACACCACCTACACACATACACACACACACACACACACACACGTGCGTGCATATATATATATATTAAGAAAACCCATAAAGGGGCTGCAAATGTAGCTCACTTTGTTGCCTGGGGTGAACCCTAAAGTGTGTGTGTGTGTGTGTGTGTGTGTGTGTGTGTGTGTGTGTGTGTTAGGGCCCTTAGATGGCTCCAAATAACCAGAAGACACCTGATATGCAATTGCAGAAAGCAGCTTTATTCTCAAGAAAAGACCAGCATGCTGGGGCCCACC
>CABHPR010130266.1:0-46924 GCA_902168415.1 Peromyscus melanophrys
TATTAACTGCATCATGACGCTATATTATGCTGAAAATTGACCATAGATTAATTCATGTATACATGAAAAGTATGTTCAAAACTGTATTGTTCAAGATTTTATGATTTGCTTTGAATTTATATATAAATGACTATCTGATACATTATAAACTATAATGTAAGGACATTAGTACAGATTCCCATGAGGATCATCACTATTAGTGAATGCATCTTCATTTAAAAATGAATAATTCCTGAGTGCCTTATCTTATTTCCTACATTATCTATTACTATCTTTATTTAATATAAAAATAGTAAATTTTGTAATCATCTTTTTTGCCAACATATTTTAGTCCAATCTTAATTTTCTCCTAACAACCATAATTTTAAACATATTTTCTAGTTTTTATTTCTTCTGAACCAAAACTGTCAGTCTCATAAAATGAAAAACAAAAAAGACTTTTTCTGCAAAGCAAAGACAACCTTTAGAAGTAAAATATTAAAACGAGTTTTTCTAAGAAGTTTAAAATATCACAATGAGTATAATCTTGTATCACCTATTATTAACACATTAAATAGATTTCTGAGAATGATGTGGGAGAGTGGCACAATTTCCTGAGGATCATTTTGATTTGAATTCTTATTTACCTTCATTGATCTCATACCTCCCTTTTCCCATGGACGTTGTAGTGTCCTACTTCTCAGTACTAGCAATAGAATTATTGTCTCACTCTACTTCCACATACACAATTATATCTGAATAGAATGCCATACTCTGACCAACAAACTCATTAGTAAAATAATGTCTGTGGGTCTTTCCTTGTGACTTCTTAAATTGAATCATTTCCTTTTAAAGTCACTTTAAATAACTTCTGGGAAGTTATGTCGTAAAATTAACACTCAATATTTTGGCGCTGTGTTTCTTTTACTTGGATCTCTCAAGAAGAAAAGCTTCCACAAGCTCTTGTAATCACACAGCTTGTTTCCTAGATTATATGAAACGCAGGAGACAAACACACTAGCTTTCTGGTTAAAACCCAAAACCAAACCAAGTTTGAGGAAAAACATGAGCTCTGACAAAGCCAGAGGCAAATGAGCTCTGGCTTTCATCTTGAAATATCTGAGTGTTTCCTCTATTTCTTAATGGTGTTTCTAAGTAATTGACCCCTTATTTGACTTGAGTGGAATATACTCTGAGCCTATTTTATTAATTTGGCTTGGACAATTGGTATCCTGTACACAAAATAATGTATTTTCTTTGGAAGAGACATAGCATATATTCACAGACTTAAAATTATCCCTACTAATCAATTATTTTTTTTCCTTTCCTTATAGCACCTTCTCTGATAGGTATGGTGAGAAAGGACTGGGCATCCCAAAACAGCCTTGCCCTATCGTGGCAAGCACCTGCTTTTTCCAGTGGAGCTGTTCTGGACTATGAGATCAAGTACTATGAAAAAGTAGGTCTCATTTACCACTTCCTAAAACTCTGAATTTACATACATATACGCATATGTGATTACATTATATATTGTTATTGTAGTTTAGATTAAAATCTGGGTTTTTTTGGCCTAACTCCATAATCACTGTATCTTTGACTCCTCTCTAACATCCCATTGTGCTCATAATTTCTTCATTAGTTTATCTTGTTTTATGCCACATTAAAGTAGAAAGTACCAGATGCTCATGTTTTTCAGGGCCTACTCTAGGGAGGTTTATAATATAGCGATAATTGATAACATCTTCAACTTACAGTTTCTGTGTTCTACATTATCTAAAATCCTGCCGAGAAGGAACAGCAAGACTGAATTCCTATGACATAGGTGAATGGGCAGTGCAAATATTTTGCCAATGAGTTTAATGTCACAGTCCCCCATAATTTGGAAAGAGTGATTTAAAGAATAAATGAATTAAATGTTGTCTTTATGTTCAGGTCAGCTGTTTTATTTTGTAAAAAAGCTAGCAAGACCAACTTTACTTAAAAATCAGTCTAATTTCTACTTTGTTATTTTGAATTATTCTCATTTATTATGGTTTCCCAAATCATAAACATCCTTTACTTTATTAAATTTGTAATTCTTCTTTGTGCTATCCCCTCCCCCAATTATTTACCATTATGACATTTTGGCATAGCCATTGCATGGTCATCTCTGATATATTCCTTGCACTAGTATTAGAATACTTTGAAAATATTATTGAAGACAGAATTATTATTTTAGTTAAGGTAAAATTTTGCATATATTAGCCTGAGTTTACTACAGGAAAATATGATTTAGATTTCTAGAATTTATCAGAAACAAAGAGATGTTTAAATTTGCCCACTCATGTTTGCATTTTATCTGCTGAAATAAATAACTGACCGTAGATTTTCAGGAGAAAAGGCATACATACTTATTAGTGCACATCTTTGCATAAGAGACGCAGGATGTATAAAACTCAAAGACCATCCAATGGTTGCAACTTAAGCTCTTAATTCATAACAGGAAGGGAAACAGTAGGTATAGGTGATTCAAGAAAGGTAGAAAATGGATTTTCTTGGATCCAAAGAAGAGACAATGACTTCTGTCAGGGTTCCCCAGGACTTTACATGTTCATCTTTTCAATATCACCTTCCATGATATATTTGGCCTTCTCTGCTTAAAGGAAGCTCATTACATGAATTGGAGTTCTGGTCTTTGGGAGATAAAGGATTTCCCTGCATTTGCTGGCCCTCCAGTGTTGTCCACTGGAACCCCAAAGCAGTATATTGTGGGCTGTCAGTTTCTATGCCTGAGGGGGCAAATTATAAACACATTCAAGTCTTCCCTAAAGAAATATAGGGTAGAAGGAGAAATGGAACCCATTCTACTGCTGAGCAAATGTAGTTTGAATCAAGGAAAAGACACTTCATACCTGTGGGCTAGCTTTGCAAAGGTTACAACCTGCAGCATGTACAAAGAAGATTGTGTGTGTGTGTGTGTGTGTGTGTGTGTGTGTGTGTGTGTGTCCCAGTAGTTGAAACATATCTTTATTTACCCACAATGCCTGCCTATGCAAAAAGCAACATGTATGCGTATATACAATAAACCTTTCAATTCCAAAACATTTCTGTTTCAGGAAAGTATTCTGTGTTATATTCTACACACAGAAAAATCACTGGCTCATTTTAAGGTCATTTGCCTTTACAGAGTTTAGGTTGGATATAACCTGCAATGTTTCCAATGAACAAAAAGCATAATCAGTAAAACAAAGAAGCATATTCATCTAATTAACTAATCTGAAAACCACTGATTCTAAATTGTAGAAATTAACATGATATCTCTATTGACTTTTAATGTGCCTTACTAGTTTTACTTTGAAGTTGGGAAAGATAATCTTTTTAAAAAGGTGTTTGTTTTATAAAATATGCTATTGACCCAGACTGCATTGATAATAGATTAAATATGCAGTTGGAGCCAAAGATTTCTAAGTTATGTTCTGATTATGTCTCTTATTATGCTTCTGGCTAGGAAAGAAATGTCAATACATCTCTTCTTTATTTAAAAGTCACATTTGCCAAAATGGTAATGAATGTACCAACTTTCTGGTGGTTGTAAATATTAATTACAAGCAGACTTAAAGGTAAAAATACCAAATAAGTATTAAAAAAAAAACCTAGGTAAGTCTGAGGAAAAATATTCTTAGCCTATAGTACAATGCAGAATACCAGAAGAGCAGAGGAGATGGGCATGAACAAGTAAAATGCTATTCTTTCCATACATACAAATATGCAGCCAAACCATTGAAGATGTTAAAATGTCACAACCTTGTAAATAAAGCACAAAATGAGTGACAATATTACATTTTTCTCTATTATGACTTCACATTCTAAAATTACATTTTACATACATGATTTATAATAGTTTTTCCTCTTGAGAAAATAATTTTATAAATACTAACTGAGGAAGCTTACAGTGGAATTCACTAAAATTACATTTTTTCATCAGTGATAGCATAAATACCATTTAGTAAACCCACACACAGGGAAGCATAAGCATTCCCCCAGGTGTGTGCACTTGTGTGCAATTATGCATGTAAGTGAGATATATAAGATGAATAGATGTACAAGTCTGTTTCAATTTTGGTTATTGGTAAAATGACAGAGAAACTTGGACAGATTGGACAGAGGGATAAAAGAGAAAGGATTGTAGTAAATATACATATGTATGAATAGACATATGCATGGGCCATAAGTAGTTTTGATATTAGTCATTAGTAATTATCTGACCAAAAGATGCACTTGAAGTAAAGCTTTGTGTGCAAATGATTAAGTAAAATGGCTTCTATGAGAACCGAGAAGGAGAGCAGGACTGTGGAGGCAGATGTCAATCAAATTCAGGATGATCAAGGCAATCTCTGCAGTCTAAATGACTTGTCATAGAGCAATTTCTGCAAACCAAGAAAGTGGGCTTCCTTAGATGGTTCCAGCTGATCTTTCATTTGAGAGTTTAGTGGCACCAGATGGGTGGCTGGAAAAAATAATTAGAAACACTCTCTTCTAGTTCTCTTTTAGTGGGCCCAAGTTTAGAGTCATAAAAAGAATGTCAGATTTAAGCCTTTAAAACAAAATGGATGGGAAGAACCAGAAGTAAAGTTTATTTGGATGATCAGTTGCAACACAAACTATTGAATAAAGTACCAAAGTGATCAACAAACTGTTGGAAAAACACATCCACGGCTCTTTTGTTAATAATCAGGTTCTCTTTGAGTTTTGGTACCAGTACCAGTGCCATGACATTTGGACCACGCATTGTCTTTCACTCAAAGTTGTAGAGGGTGTCTCTAGCTCTCTTGCCTCTTTTGCACTTTTGCTTGGGACACTTTTCCTCTCCTGGGTTGCCACAACCAGCCGTAATATGAGGGTATGTGCCAAGTATTACTGCATCTTGTTAGTTCATAGTTGGTGGATAACTCTGGGAGGCCTGTTCTTCTTTTAAAGAGAAACAGAGGGGGAGTTGATCCAGGGCAGAGGGGAGAGAGTGGGTGGAGTGGGAGGTGTGGGAGAAGGGCTGTAATGTAAGAGAGAAGAATAAAAGTTTTTTTAAAAATGGTTGATGATCTGTATTAATGCCTATCTTGGGCAATAGAGAAGCAATATCTCCACCATTCTATGAGGGATGTGGGCTGTTCTGTTAAGTTCTGTTTATTTAACATACATTCTTCTATAAATAAGAAAGAAGTTAGTCTGCTTAGAATGAAAAGTATCCACAAATACCTGAAGCCAAACAACACATGGTTGTTATCAGAATCCTTTCTCACAGATTGTGACTTATCAAAAGGAAGCATTGGTATCTAGGTACAAAGATTGAATTGAATCTCATATTTAACTAATTTTATTTCATAAATAACCTTCATTACATTAATGTATGTCAAAATGTGCCCCCTGCCTGACTCGGGCCATTGTCGCCACCCCATGGAGGAGGTCCATGATCCAAAGGAACCAGAAAAGTTGAGGAAGCTGTTTATTGGTGGTCTGAGCTTGAAACCACAGATGATAGCTTTAGAGAACATTTTTAAAAAGGAGGCACACTTACAGACCATATGGTAATAAGAGATCCCTAATAAAATGTTTCAGGAGCTTTGGTTTTATGACCTAATCTTGTGTTGAAGAGGTAGATGCTGCAATGTTTGCTTGACTACACAAGGTTGATGGGCATGTGGTGGAACCAAAGAGAGCTGTTTTATAGAAAGGATTCTATAAAGCCTGGTGCCCATTTTACAGTGAAGAAAATTTTTGTTGGTGGTATTAAAGAAGATACAGAAGAATATAATCTGAGAGACTACTTTGAAAAGTATGGCAAGATTGAAACCATAGAAGTTATGGAAGACAGACAGAGTGGAAAAAAGAGAGGATCTGCTTTTGTAACTTTTGATGATCATGACACAGTTGATAAAATTGTTGTTCGGAAACACCAAACTATTAACAGGCATAACTGTGAAGTGAAAAAGGCCCTTTCTAAACAAGAGATGCAGTCTACTGGATCACAGAGAGGTCATGGAAGTGGATCTGGTAACTTTATGGGTCATGGAGGAAACTTAAGAGATGGTAGTGGTACCAGGAATAAAAAATTAAGGAATTTTTAACTTTTCAAGAAAATGGGTGTCAAAACCTGAGTCTCATATATATATATGTATGTATATACATATATATACATATACATATACATATACATATACATATACATATATAATGCAAGAAATAGATCATAGAACTATACCTCTAGCCCCAGACCTTAATCTTCTGGTTTCTCTGTTTGTTGTTGTTCACCTATAAAATAAGGGTTGATAAAGGTAATCAATCTCTTGTAGTTTGAGATATTTCTAAATTCTAAAAAAGAAAATTGAGACTTGGGTATCACTGACTTCTAGATAGATAGGTTAATCATCTGACTGATAGATAAATGATAGATAGATAGATAGATAGATAGATAGATAGATAGATAGATAGATATATCTAAACCTACAATCTCTATCTATCTATCTCTTTCTCTCTGTGTGTGGTGTGTATATGTGTATCTGTGCATGCACACATTTACATGCCTGCTTATTTGCATGCTGATAGTAAAATATTGGAAAGTAAATGTATTTCTTTGTTGATTATAACTAGTGAATTAATTATACTTCACAAGCCTTTTTATTTTTTTATAATCCAAAAATATTTCATTTTCATTTAAGTCAAGTGAATACTGCCTTAAAATGAAAAGAAAATAATGAAGTTCAAAGTTCAAATTTTTTAAATTTTCTTATTTATTTATCTTCCATTCCAAAATTGGGGTCAACCATGAGTGCCTAGTAATATTACATTGGTATTTGCTCCCATCATCTTAGCCTTCACCTGAAAATGATGCAAAATTTCAAGTCACAAAAGACCACATTCTCTAGTCCATACCAAACCAACAATTTTTTATTAGACCATTTTGTGCTGCTATAGCAAATACCTGAGGCCATGCAATTCATACAGGCCAAAAACTTACTTCTAGAAATGAAAAAGTTTGAGATCTAGTCTCAGAATGTAACAAAAAAAAGACTTGAGGTAGTCCTGAGCATCCAGTTGAGGTATAGTATCCTGAGGATGCTTGATGTCTCGTTTGATATACTTTCTTTCTATAGACTTGCACTCTACTAATGAGATAGGAGCGAAGCACTGGTATCTTCTACTTGCCTTTGGGATCACTCATCCATTGTCCCAATGTGTAGCTTCTGCCATCATTCTATCCATAATAATCCCCCATTAGAAGGTCACCTGCTTAGTTCCATCTGCTGAAATGCTTTTCATTCTTTACTACATGACTGGGCTGAAAATTCTTCAAGTCTTTAAATTCTGTTTCCCTTTTGATTGTAAATTCTATTTCTATATCCTTTCTTTTTAAGAATTTAAAGTATGTAGCTAAAAGAATCTATGAAGAACCCTAAAATTTTATAGCTCATATATTTCTTGCACCAAATATTCACATTCACCTATTCTTAAATTCTACTTTCTACATGCCATCGGCATGAACATAATTCAGCCAAGTTCTTTGCTAGTTTATAATAAGAATGGCCTTTCCTTCAGTTTCCAATACATTCTTCCTCTTTTTTTTTCTATTACTTTATCAAAATGGCCTTTCTGTCTATATTCCCATCACAATTCAGAGCACAACCACCTAGGTAATCCCTCAGAGCCTTCAATCCTTTCCTATCTTTTCTTCTGTCCATTCTCTCAATCTCCTTAATGTTCTATTTACAACAATATAGGTCTTTTCTTCCCGTGTGTCCAAATTGTTCCATCCTCTAACTATCATAGAATTATTTCAACTGTACTTCCATGTTTGAAGTACTCATCCTACTTTATTTTAGGATGGGTCTATCAGAATTCTAAGAGCCTAGTCCATACCTCTAAGATGGCATCTAAATGCTGCAGCTTTCTGAGGGAAGATACTCCATGACGGGAGAAGGGAAGCAAAGGAAGCGAGCATTGAACATGCCCTTTTGTCCCAGCACTAAGGCTTTGGGTAGTTTGCTATGTTAAGTCAGTACCCACACCAAGGAAAGATTTCATTGCTGCCTGGAGGACCAGCCTCCAGCAGCGCACGGCTCAAAGGGAGTTCATGGAGTACGCTGACTGACTTTTTTTTATCTAAAGAGGTTAAGGGAAAAAGATACTCGCACACTCTTTTGATGGTTTCCTTCAGACCTTTTCTTTATTCTTCTTTTGCATTCTTTATTCTTTATTTTCCTGGTGATTTCTTTCTCTCATTCTTGATGTTTCCCTTCTAACCTTCCCATTCTTGATGTTTTCCTTCTAACCTTCCAATTCTTGATGTTTTCCTTCTAACTCAGTTTAAATCTTCTTTATTCTCTCCCTCTTATAGCTTATATACTCCTCCTCATAGCTTAAATCTTTCAGGCAATATAAAAATTACAATGTGGTTATATTCTGCTTTCAAGTGAATGATTACAATGAACACAAGTAAGAAACAGCATGTTTTCCATAGTCCTTACATAAGTAAACATTTTACATGTTACAGGTGAAAAACAAACTATCCCAAGAACCCACGTACGTTCATACCCAAGCAACTTGTTATAGATTAACAGTGTGTAAGCAAGCAAGATATTCTTTTACTGGTAGGCTGAATTTTGTAATTACAAAAACACAGGCCAATAACTTTATTAATTCTCTCAAAAGGTAATATTATAAAAAAATCTTAAAATAATTATAAATCTGAACTTTTATATATGAAAAAATAATCAGTCAACTCTACTTTAAATCTTTAGGGTACATACTCAATAGTTTTTATGTCAGGAGATTGAGGACAAAAATGGGTACAAAGAATTAATCATCACCTTTGGTCATCAACCAATCCTAGCAAGAAAGGCACATCAGCCAATAATAATTGGGCTGCTTTGTTCTTATCCTCTGACCTTAAAAAGTTCCACATTCAACTACGTGCCTTTCTAAAAGTTCAGATTGTCTTCTTAGGATTTTCACCTCAAAGCTATTTCACAAAAACATCTGAGTATAACTTTAAGTTCTTTTCAGAGCTTTGTTTCAGCTATAATGTACTCAGAAACCTGTGAACACATCTCCCAACATTAAGATTAGAAAAATTTAAACTAGCTAGGACTAATGAGATTCAATTATTTTTCTTAATCATTAACCTAAGCCACAGTCTATATGGCTCCTCAATAGAAACTCATATGTCTTACATGTGTGATACTTCCTTTTTTATATGTTTAATCATCAAAACTCCATTTAAACTAACATTATTATTATCAATCAGATAGTACAGCTTAGGAAGAAATCATCATCATAATAGTCCACAGGTAAAAATGCCCAGTAGAATGGGATATTTCCACGAGATAAACACACTACGTTACAGGCAGTGGGGATCTCCCCACACCCATTCACACCATGCCAGACACCAGAGAAAGATGGCAGAGGCAAACATGTAAACGCACAGCAAAATCAAAAGACATTCTGGAATCTGTGGTCTCAGGGCCTTGCTATTCAAGATTCACCCATCAGGGATTTTCCTCCTGGTGAGCTGACACCTGAACTTCAATTGCCATCTGCTGTTCTTCTGACATGGCCACTAGCAAGATTCCATTCTGCTGACCACAAGAAGTGTCTTTCCTTTACTGTGCCTCCAATAACACTGCATGCCAAACATTAAAACCATAGAATTCTTCTACTGTCTTTTCTGATCACTTTTCCTGTTTCACTCACATTAGCCCTCCCATACAAACTTCCACCCGTCACCCCACACACATCTGTTGCACCCTCGCCTCAATCCTCTTCTCTCTTTTTCTTGATTTTCTGCCCCAGGCACTTCTTTCTTACATATGTATTCTTGCTTCTCTTAGTGCACTTGGCCTGTTACAATCCATTGCTATAAACTGTATGGCTTATAAACAACTGGAATATGTTTTGGAAGTTGTTTGGAGGAAGAAGTCCAGGATTTGCAGACTGAGTGTATTATGGGGCTTGCTCTCTGCTTCATAGACAGCCATCCTTCCCCCATGTCCTCTCATCATAGAAGGACAAGGTAGCTCTCTGAAATCATTTAAATAAGGGCACAAGTGTCATGTATGAGGTCTCTACCTGCATAACCTAATAATTTCCCTCAGATATGGCATCCTATTATCAGCTATTTGAGGTTATTATTTCAACATATAAACAGTCAGGCCATGCTTTAAAATCAGTACCTATCAAAAATAGCCTTAGAGTTGTTTATGTATTTATCTGATGCTCCTAAATCATTTATGAAAGTTTAGATCATTTGGTTTACATCCCTCAACTTGAATCAGAGTGTTTTCTTTTCCATCACATTATAGCTGAATTGCAAAAATGGTCTTTTTGTTTAGAACTCATTTATTAGAAATTGAGAAAACATTCAATCCCTGTAAAATTGCATCTAATAATTAAAAAAATGAAACAGAATGTGTGTGTGTCTTTCAATAGCGTTCTGCTTTTGTGTGTTCATAAGCAAGACTCATACACAAATGTCCATAAGCTGAGAAGGTCCTGTTGATAATGAGAATGAAAGTATATGATTCTTTTCTTTATTGTTATATCCCCACCACAGAGACAAACATGTAGACAATAGACAATAACTGCTGATCATTTATATACTAGGTACTTTGAAGTGTTTGGGTGTTTTTAATAATTAATCATCTTAACAACCACTTGAAATAAATATCATTACTTTTATCATTTAACAAATGAAGAACCAAGTTACAAGGAGACTGAGTAACTTCATCATATCCAGCAGGTGGCTGCTATGGCTGGCCAGGTTCTGCTGCATCACAAAAGACACTCAGAAAACTCAGGCTTTTGCTGATGCTGATTTTGCAGCTTCCCTGAGGCCAAAGGCTGATTACTCTCTGTTGCCCTTTTTCATCCACCAAAATGGCAGCAATAAAAGATGCCTGTGTCACCAGGGTGTTATACAGCTCCCCTAATTACCAACTGGTAGCTCATCTTGCAAACATGAATCCCCTACAACAGTTCATTATTCTTACATTCAGTATTTAAAGACACTGACTGGGAAATTATTTTCAGGAAGTACTCTTGTTAATTTTGACCAGTCAGCAGGTCTTTGGCTGTGTTTAGGAAAACTCGTTGTGAGAAAGGAAACATTTCTCACACCCAGATGATCAATAAGTTTCTGCATAAAATATTATAAGAAAGTAACTGTTCTCTCTCATCCAAACACAGAAAAGCTTTTTAAGAACATTAATTAAAAATATATAATTTCATAAACCTGAGCACAATATTATGGAGAGGTGAAAGACTTGCAGGAAGTCCGTTATGGGAACTATTTTTGGTACAAGCCAACAGTGACTTGATGCAGCTTCTTTGGGGTAGGGGAGCAGACAATCTTGAAGGTTAGGCCCATGGCCTGTTATGAAAGCCATGTACAGCTCAGCACCACACTCCATATGATACCTGTTTTTTTTTTCCTTTCTGCTTATTTTACTTTCTCTAGGCAATTTTTTGCACAAGTGATCAATGAATAAATAATCCCTTGTTTTCCTAAAGATATATAATTGGCCTCTGTTTCCTGGCCCTCAGGGGTGGGCTCCCTCTCATGGTATTGGTCTCAGGCTGGACCAGTCATGGGTTGGCCACTCCCACAATTTCTGTGCCACCTTTATCCCAGCAATCTTGTAGACAGGTAAAATTGTAGGTCAAAGGCTTAGTGGCTGTGTTGGTATCCCAACCCCTCCACTAGAAATCTTGCCTGATTACAGAAGATGTCCAGTTCAGGCTCCATAGCCCCTATTACTAGTTTACCCTCATAGATTCCTGGGAGTTTCCATTGCAGTAGGTTTCTAGCTAATCCCAGAAATGTCCCATGATTCCAGTTGTCTCTCCCTCCATCCTTCCTGTACCTGAACCCCTCTAACCTGTCCACCCACTATGTCTATTCTAAGAACCCTTCCCAGGAAGATCCATGTCTTGCCCCTTGAGCCCGTCTTGTTACTTAGTTTCTCTGGGTCTGTGGATTGTAGCATGGTTATCCTTTACCTTACAGCTAATATCCTCTTACAAGTGAGTACATAATGTGTTTGTCTTTCTGGGTATGGGTTACCTCACTCAGGATGATTTTTTTTCTAGTTCATCCATTTGCCTGCAAATTTTATGATGTCATTGTTTTTTACAGCTGAGCAACACTCCATTATATAAAATGTCCCACATTTTCTTCATTCATTCTTAGGCTGAGGGACACCTAGGTTGTTTCCAGGTTGAAGCTATTACAAATGTGCTTGCTAAGAACATAGCTGTGCAGGTGCCCTTGTGGTATGCTTGAACATTCTTTGGGTATATGCCCAAGAGTGGTATAGCTGGGTCTTGAGGTAGATTTGGAAATACTGATTTCCAAAGTGGCTCTACAAGTTTGTACTCCCACTAGCAGTGGAGGAGTGTTCCCCTTGCTCCACATCTTCTCCAGCATGAGCTGTCACTTGTGTTTTTAATCTTAGCCATTCTGACAAGTGCAAGATGGAATTTCAGAGTCGTTTTGATTTGCATTTCCCTGATGGGTAACAATGTTGAACACTTCTCTAAGTGCTTCTCACACATTTGAGATTCCTCTGTTTAGAATTCTCCATTTATATCTGTGCCACATTTTTAATTGGATTATTTGGTTTGTTAATGTCATGTTTCTTGAGTTCTTTATATATTTTGGAAATTAGCCTCTGTTGGATGTGGGGTCAATGAGATCTTTTTATATTCTGTGGGCTGCTATTTTGTCCTATTGAAAGTGTCCTTTGCCTTACAGAAGCTTTTCAGTTTCATGAGGTCCCATATATATCACCAAAGAAGACAGACAAAAAAAGTCAATGAAATGATTCCTGATATATTCTGCTATACTCATAGATTGATGCCTAGCCCAATTGTCATATTGTCATCAAAGAGGCTTCATTTAGCAACTCAAGGAAACAGATTCAGAGACCCACAGAAAAACATTAGGTGGATCTCAGGGGATCCCAAAGAAGAGGAGGAAGAATTATAAGCTCCAGAAGGTTAAAGGATAACAACAAAAAATCCCATAGAATCAGCTAACTTGGGCTCATAGGGGCTCTCAGAGACTAAATGAACAACCAGGGAGCCTGCAGGGTACTGACCTAGGCCCTCTGCACATATGTTATAGTGTATAGATTAGTCTTATTGAGGAACTACCAGCAGTGGAAGCAGGGGCTATTTCTGACTCCTTTGCCTGCTTTTGGACCCTTTTCTTCATACTGGGTCATCTTTCATAGTGTGTCATCTTGTCCAGCCTTAATTCAAGAGGAGGTGCACAGTCTTACTGCAACTTAATATTCCACATTTGGTTAATATCCATGAGAGGCCTGCCCTTTTCTGGAGAGAAATGGGGGAGTGTGTGGGGATGTGTAGTGGGGGAGGAGATGGGGAGAGAGGAGGGTGGGGAAACTGCAATCGGGATGCAAAAAATAAGAATATCAACAACAATAATAATAATGATAATAAACCTGTGGTCTCATTACCTAGAGACAAGCAGTAACCACAAAAATGATAAATAATCAGAAAGTATACACCATCACTTTTGTAAAATTAAATGAAGCAGTTCTTATATGCTAATAATCAACATTAAAAATCCTTTTTAAATGATGTATATTTACTATTTCATGTATTTTTCTTTCATTTTATTTCCTCTTCATCTCTAGGAAGTTTACTCTTACCTCCATCTATGACTTAGGTACAGAAGCACAGACCTTTTCCTCTATATCATCCTTCCTCTCTAGCCACCTACCTCATTTATGTTGTGAATGTAAGCTTTTATTTAAGCCAAAGTGTGATTATTATACAAGGATTTAAGAAAAGCAGCACTGTATAAAGATGAAATAGAAGTCCTTACTCATGTAGGGCTCTAGTTGAAATGAAGATTATGATTCATCTGGTTTGGCAGATAAGTGTGGGAAGATAGAATGAGATTTTGCATTTTCAAAGTCACAGGTGGATGCCAACAATACTGGCCTATGTAGCATCCTTGAAGTTGTATGCCTCTCGAGAATTTACTTCCCTATTGCCTCATTTCCTTAAGTATGGATAAAGGGAAAATAGTCACAACCCTTTGGGCATACACACAAACTTTTATGGCTGCATTTAGTGACTAAGACCACTATAGGGATTACATAATTTAAATGATATCAGAACCTAAAGTGGGATAAATGGGGTACCAAATCAATTTCAGATACAACTTAGAGTTTCTAGTAAAATCAGATTTCTTGAGTTGACAAATAGTCTTTATATTCTTTTATTTTTTCATTATAACTTACTTGTTGCAATGTCCACTGCAGAGCAATTGGATATGAGCATTTGGTACTAATTAAAATAACATTACCTGAAAGAAAATGAACATCAAGGGAACACACTGATATAAACACTCATTATAGAAGCTCCAGATCAAACTTCCATGTTGTGTAGAAAACATCACACTCTCCATGGAGCCCTGTCTGGCTTAGTGGGCCAGGGAGTCCCTGTGGTGCCTAGAGCAGAGATTCTCATGGTAACAAGACTGCAGCTGATGCCCAGGACTACAACTACAGCAGCATCTGTCTAGTGTGAACATCACTGGACAGAAATCGAAAAGACGTGGGTACTATTTCATTATGGCTGGAGACGGCACACACACACATGATAAAACTTTTAGGCAGTTGTTCTAGGTTTAAAATCTCTCCTGCTTTAAAAAGTTATATCATCATGGTTTTGAGGAACTAACTTTTAAAAAGGAAAAATTATACTATATAATTTGTATGTTAAAGACTTGGTACATCCAAAACAGGGAAAACCAAAACTAATTAACGCAAGTACTCAGGATAAATTTCATTACCACTTTAAATATGTGTTAGGAGAAATTAATTGTTTGCTTCCTAGTGGTATGCTTGTGGCTGTGACTTCTATAACAAAAGATGGGAAGTCAGAGGCATTTCTCAAATGCCCTGGATGCTTATTTTAATGTAGCATAGATCTAAACAGACTGATATCTAAATTTATATGCAAAACTAAAGATTGCAAATATAATGAATATCAAATTGTATGTTTTGCTTTCCTAGAAGAATAAATTAATGTTCTATCTACTATAGCGGGGAAGGCAGTATGGGTGGCCCAGAGTCATAGGACAGCAGACTTCTTGTAGACAACTACATGGGATATATATTAATCACACTTCAACTAACTTACTATATCTCACCCTCTTCAAAAACTACATACGACACATGCTAATGTAGTAATCAGTTCTTTTCATATCCCTAGATGTATACTTTGTAAATTACTTCTCATCACTCCCATGAGTTCTGGTTTTTTTGTTTGTTTGTTTGTTATTTGATGGAGTTAAAATAAAACAAGCCATTTTCTAATTTGGACTTTATAACTTTATGATTTGTATTATGTATTCTTTGGCCATGTACTGGGATAGGAAACAAGAATAAGGAAAAATAAGATAATCAACAATTTTAATGAAAACATGAGAAAATTTAAGTGCAATTAAGAGAATTACATTTAAAATAAGGATGAAAGACTAACTCAGTTTCCTCTGAGTTTTATTTAATAGTCTAGATATTTTTTCACAACACTGTAGGAAAATAGAAAAGTGTAAGGCTACCTAAAATTGTGAGTTGTTGACTGGAATTTTCACTTTCTTTTGAAGATTCCTTTTGTATGAGAGAACAAAAACAGTGCTATCCCACACTGGATTTGAAGAGTAGAGCTTTAATGACTACAGTAGATTTGTCAGTGGTTGTAAATGACAGGGAGAATACCATAAATATTCATATGAAGGTCTTACACTAATGTACGCCAGAAATCACGTTTGTCTAAAAATCAGTTTTATAAGGTGCAAAAAGTGTGTGTTTTCTATTTCATTTCCATTCTTCAGAACATTTGCTCTAAGGCATACCAAGATCACAAATACAAACTACACAAATGTCCACTAAATTTCTGACCTACAGCAGGAAAATGTAAACAAATCTCCTAGAGGATGAGGTTTTCTGTTTGTTTGCTATAACATAATCACAAATTGAAGTTGTAGTCTTCAAATAATTTGTGGATATATGTTGTTTTGGGAAGTCAAATATATAAGCCAGGCATCTTTGTATTCTAACGTAGGATAAAGGCTACTACATATTATTAGTTTTAGACTTTTTATATAAATATAAAAGTGAACCTATCTAGACCAGTGTTTCTCAACCTTGTGTCAGAACCCCTGCGGGGGGGCGGGGGGGAGGTCAACCAACCCTTTCAAAAGGGTCACGTATCAGATATCCTACATATCAGACATTTACAACTGGAAACAGTAGCAAAATTATAGTTAAGAAGTGAAACAAAAATAATTTTATGGTTGGGGGTCACCACAATATGACGAAGTGTATTACAGGATCACAGCATTTTGGGAAGATGGAAACCACTGATCTAGATTGTGTTACCTAATACTTAGAAGCGTTGTTGTTGTTGTTGTGGCTTTATGTTTTCTTCTATATGTACGAGGACTTTGTCTACATGTGTGTCTGTGTACCACTCCTGTGTCTGGTGTCTGTGCAGGCCACTGATGGAGTTGGAATCGCAGGAACTGGAGTTCTAGAGGCTTGTGAGTCACCCTGTGGGTGCTGTGAACTGAACACTAACCCTGGAAGAGCCACCAGTGCTTTTCACAACTGTGCTGTCCAGCCACCCAACGTTTCCTTACTGGGCTTACTAATGGGTTGACTGAGTCATGGTCTAGTTAGAAAGATCGGCTCGCTTCAATTACAGTTCAAAGTATAACAATGCTTTTGCCTGTCAATACTGTTTGTGTTAGAAGTGAAAGTATAATTACAAGTTCAGTAATTTGTTCTCTGATCCTCTGTTGCACCTATCATCAATTGGGTACTTAGTAAGTAAATCTATATGCTGAACAGAGAAACATTTCCTTTCATGAGTTTAAAACCTGTGATTGCATGAAAAATACCTGAAACTTTGAGAGAATTCCTTTAAGAGGTGATGTAACTGTTCCCAGAGTTGCACTATTAAACTCTATTTTTCTTCACTAATTCCTTAAAGAATTATAGCAGATAAAATGGACCACAGAGAAAGTCATGTACAGTAGCATATTTTCTTGGTAGTCAATCATAAATGCAAAGGGGTTTCCACATTGGAATACCCTTTTGCAATAAATGCAAAATAATGCTTTGGTGAAAGGTGTGTGAGGAGTGTGAGTGTGTGTGCTTGTAAGGGTGTGGGGATTATGTGGGGAGGTGTCTATGTATATATATGGGGTGTGTGAATGTGATGAGTATGTTTTGTGTGTTTAAACTACATTTTAAGTAAGTCTATTAACATGTTCATATCTTTTAAAAATTCCATTCTGTAATTAAAATATCTTTGAAGAAGTACATGAACTGCTGTATGCCCATCCTGTCTGAGTTGATTCATAAATTTCACCTGTATAAGGAAGTCTGTTGCCTAGTATTTGTAGCATATTCAAAGTTAGGAATCTTGTCATGTTGGAACAGAGAAAGTCTTGTTTGCTTCAAGGCCAATGCCCATCCCAGCCCATCCCATTCCCACCTCTCTTTCTCTGGTTAAATTAAAAAGAAAAAAATTAAAATAAGGTAAGTCTAAAATATTTTAATGTTTCTAATCTAAAACAAAATTACTTTGCTGATCTTGAGTGAAGTTGGATGATTACATTAGGTATTAAAATGTAAACTGAATCATGACAAAGTCAAAATAATACTACTATTGCCTGAGGACAGTTCATCTGTATTAACTCACTTTGGGATAAGTTACTTAGCTGCTGGTTAAATGAATGATATCTATGTAGTTCATGATTACCACTATACTTCAACACCTAACTGGTAACAATAAGAAAGTGCAATAAACATGAACTTAGATACTGATGGAACATACAAAGTGACTTGAGTCTCTATTCTTTTGCATTTCATTTACTATTTGATGTTCCTTTCATTGATTCACATTGACATTTATGAAACGAAGCACTTGACACATATAAACAAAAATTATGATTTTAAATTATAAACCAATTGAAAAATTAACTGACTAGTTCATTCAATGACCTATACTTGCAGATGTTAGATAAGCCTTTAAAACTTTTTTGCTTAAATTTCTGGCAGCCAACATGAAAATGGACATATTATATTATTTTTAAATATCTTTTTAACTCCTTGACAATCAAAGACAACAATTCTTTAATCACATGGACATGGCCTGAAATTCTGATTTTTTAGGTTGATTTACCAGGTAACAAAGGTTTTAGTTTCCCAAACCTTAAATTCCTCACCTGTTAAGAAAAGACAGTACAGCAACTGTATAAGCTATTTATGTGGAATGAATTCAATGAATGTTTTATATATGAATCTTTATATTTACAGCCCATTATGTCTGGATAAAGTATGCATCTAGTGTTCATAATTGTCCAGTATTGGTATTAGTATCATATCAACACCAGCTTGATTACCATCCCCCCAGGGACTCTATAAATTTTTATTTCTCACACAGAATGCTGCTTACCCAAGCTACAAGCAGGATCATCAGGAGATATATTGCTCTTCTTTAGATGATGTGGAATCAAGCCTTTGAGTTTAAAGAGAATCACTAGTTTGTAAACTGTAGAATAGCTACATGAACATTGAACAACTAATTCAGCCTATACCATGATGTTATTTTCTTTATAAAGGACATTTAACATAAATATGTGATGACATTCAAATTTTAAATCAACAATCTTCATTAGAATATGAATTAACACTTAAAGTCTGTAAAACAGTTGATGTTTAGATAAGACAGAAATATTCTCACTAATTATATATAAGTAAATGTGCAACTCTGTAAATGTAAACATGAAAAATAATTTCATTATCATTCAACTTTGCACCTGTAGATTAAATATCCTAATAACAACACAGACTGTATTTTCATTTAGGATCCTCACTTTTCCTTTTATGATTTTAACCTAGGAGAACAGTTTACAAAATATGAAATTATTTTCAACAATTTTTTTGCAATTATTTCAGACTTTGGTAGGGGATTCACCTACCTTTTCTTTGCTACCTTCTTGATTTTCCTTTTTCTGTCTTTGTCTATATTTGGCAAAGGGAAGTATGCAGAGCATATGTGACAGACAAACATTGTTCTCTCTTCTCCATCACTGTAATCCACCTGGCTCTCCAGTGAAGGGTCTGTGGAAGTACAGACATCTTAAAAATGGTCAGTATTTCAGAAAACGATCAAGTATTAACGTTACAAAAGATATCCTTGAATTGGAAATATGAGAACCTTATTAACAATTATACGAAGGAATTATACAAAAAAAAAAAACCTCTAGCATGCATGTGTGTGCATTCATGTGTATGCATGCAAGTATATGTAAGCTAAACCCAGGAATATTGGAAGCCTGTGTGCTACAAACATCTTGGATTTCTAAGGACTGAGTCATGTCATTTAAATAACACATATGGGATGATTTCAGCATCTAAAATAAGTGAAATAATCAATTCAAATGAAATTTCAAGCTAGCAAATAATAATGCTACTTTTTATAAAAGTTAAACATAAAACCTTATATCTAGGGTCATAGATTCAGCTCTAAAGATTTATTTCACCCTGGATCTTGCAAAACTTTAATATATTTTAATAATTAAAGTACACTGGATTCCATGAAAGCAAAATACCCTATTTTTATACATGGTTCAAGTCAACTTTGTTAATAGGAGTCTTCTCTCTATCTACAATTATTCACAGATAATAAACATGTTTAGGAGAAGAGTTGATATTATATAAACAATAAGATAAATAAATTCCTAAATGTGATTTTATAAGCCAAAATATATACTCTCTCAGAACCATTTAAAAATAATGCGTTTGCTATTTTAGCAGATCAATAACCTGTTAGTATATCAAAAACAAGTAAGTGCTTTGCCACACACTCATATATGGAGACATTGGTAGATAAATGTGTCACATCATAGAACAAGACTAGCCAAAAGATCAGAGCATGAATCTGTATATATGTGTCTATGAGACAGAGGAAGAGAAAGGTAGAGATAGAGAAAAGATAGGAGAAACGAGAGAGAGAAAGAAGACATTTAGGTATTTAAATTCTGACTCTTGCTCTCTCTTCCCATATGTATGTTTCTCTCTCTCCCTCTCTTTCTCCATATATACCTACATATGTATTTGGAAAAGAACATTAAAAAAGATCATTCCCAAAAACATCCTTATCTAGGAATGTTTAATCCGATATACTTAAATATATTTTAATGTTTTTAATTTAAATACAATTAACAATTTGTCACTTGGTCCTTCCTCTTTTCTCCCTCTGGCCTCTCTCAGCTACAGATACCCTCCCTGGAACCCCTCCTATGCTCCCTGACTCTCAAGTTGATAGCACCATTTTTTTGATTATCACTGTTACACACACACACACACACACACACACACACACACACACACACATAACCTGCAGAGCAAAGTGGCCAGCATTGCAACCATATACACATGAAACACATATTAATAAAAACTACTGGACATAGAGCCCTGTGTTGCGGCTGCTGTGACCAGTTTTCTGATCCCTGTATGTTATTTGCTTCATCTTTTCTAATGGTTAATCAGCACATGCTTTCATAAAAAGAAGTTTCCTTTAGAAAAATGTCTTACTTTCGTAGTTTAGAGAGGTACTTAACATCTTCAAAAGATGCATCAGACCTTCAAAATGTAGGGACAAAATAATTACTATGAAATTCTCTGGGAGTTAAACTATTAAAGCAAAAAAAAAAAAAAAACAAACAAAAAAAAACCCTTTTCAGCCTTTCCCGAATAGTGAGTGGTGTGTAGTAAGTTCTTCATTTCCCAGCTCTACTCTTATTATCCCCATTCCTCAGGGGGGGAGATTTAAGTATCTTAGATTCTCCAATGAGGAGGAAAAAACCTAAATCTGTATTCTATTGCAAATAAGTAGAGATAATTATGAAGCTTCTTTGGCCAAATATAATTTTTGCCTTGAAGAGTAAAGCTAAGTCCCTTGCAACAGCCATTATTAATGATGCTCATATAATTACTATTTGAAAAAAAAGGAGATCTGCCTAGAAAAATCAATTATAAACCACCAAATGTTCTTTGGACTTCTCAAAGAAGTTCTATGCCTAGTGTCCCTCACTGACCTCTCCATTAAGAGACTGGTTGGCTATGCTCCTAATGGTTGCATTCAATTATTTAGAGGGGATTTCTAAGCTTTTGCATTTCGTATTAAAATGGCCAGAGAGCATTTCCTGATTATCTGCCTTGCAGCAGTGAAGGGTCACTATGGAGAAAATAGTCATCTGATGGGCTTTTCTTTGAAAAACATAAAGAAAGTAAGAAAGAAAAAAGTAATCGAGTCCTCTACCTTTAATGTCACTTGCCATAGAAACATGGTACAATGACTTTTCTACCACTGAAAAGCTACAGGGGAAATAATAATTTTAATAGTCTAATGGAAACCAGCCAGTTTGAGTGGCTGCATTTGTCAAGACTTGTTTTTTTTTTTTAACTCATCACACTCTGCTTTTCTTAACATCATTCTTCTAATCTCAGTTGATGAACATCCTATTATAATCATCCAACATTAATTAGTCTCCAAATGTGGAGTGCTTTTTAATCATCTTGTCTTATCTTTCACATTGTCAAAACTGCCTAAAAGGAGTTAAGTTGAAGGCAAATGTAAACGGCAGGAAGACTTCATGAAATTGCAAAAAACAAACAAACAAACAAACAAAACGATGCTATTCATGTTGAGGAGAGAATATGAATTTGTTAACATGAATGGATACTGTAAGATGTCCACCTGTTGTGGAATATTTGTTTAACTAGGCAATGATGTGTTATATTTTCTTATGCTGCATTCGTGTTTGACTATGTAAAGTTGTGTTGTATTTGCATTAATTAATTAAATTAACCTGGGCTCAGAGAAGGAGGGTTAGCAACTAGTTCACAGTAAGTGTCAGTGAAGAGCAAAGTGTGGGTGCATTAGTTGGGGTGGGGTGAAGGGAGAGAGGCTTCTGAAGATACCAGCAAAGAAAGTTAGCCAGTTGCTACTCTAATTTTCTGAGCTCGAAGGTTTTCACCCTAGCCTTTGAATCTCAGTTTTATTAGAATAATAGAGATTTAATTAAAGCTACCTTTAGCAGCAGCAACAGAGCCATTGTCTGGGGAAACAGAAATCCCCACCCCCAGTCTATAGCCTGAGCAGCCAGGCCATGAGTAGTTTAAAGCACAACCACTGTGAGGTAAAACAGCAGCCACCAACTTTTCCATGTACATCACACCAAGTTTTGTTTGTATTTGTTTTCATGTATGCATTTATATTTTATTATTTTGATTTTTCTTTGTCTTTTTATTTATTCTATGTGTCTTTTTTACATCATGTATCTAGATCCCATTCATTAACCGATTGATTCACATCTGCTCTCTGCCCCTGCACAACCCCCACCTTCCCCCCCAAAAAAAAAAATTTAAGAGAAAAAAGGAAAAAGATGAAAGGGATTACAAATCTTGTCATGGATACTGCAGTGTGACACAGTGAGTCACGAAGTAAACACCTTTGTCCATACTCTTTACTTGTAAGTGTTCATTGCAAAGAGTCATTGGTCTGGCTCAATGTATCTGGTTTCTCCTACATTATAGATGCTAGGCTCTTACTAGGACTCTTGTTGGATATCTTGTTGTCCTGTGTTGTGGAGATCCTGCAGCTTTGGGTCTGTGGGTCAGGTCCCTTCACATGTTCCAGCATCTCATAGACAAGATGGATGTTGGGGCAGGCCAAGTCATAACACCATACTAGGATTTTTATGGAAACAATCATACCCGGTTTTGACAAAATTCATAAACATTGTGGTAGTTTGAACAGGAATGGCCCCCATAGCCTCATGTCTATGGATGCTTGGCCCATAAGGAGAGGCACTATTAGGAGATGTGGCCTTGTTAGAGTTAAGTGTGGCCTTGTTAGAGGAAGTGTGTCACTGTGGAGACAAGCTTTGAGGTCTCATAAGCTCAAGTCTGGCCCACTTAACACAGTTTTTTTTTCCTCCTGATGCCTGCAGATAAGATGTAGATCTCTTAGCTCCTTCTCCAGCACCATGTCTGCCTACATGCTGCCATGTCCTGCCATGAGGATAATGACTAAACCTCTGAAACTATAAGCCACCCCAATTAAATGTTTTACTCTATAAGAGTTGCCATTGTCACGGTGTCTCTTCACAGCAGCAGAAACTATACCTAGGACAAACAGGAAGTATTTTTCTTGCTTTTTTTTATTTTTATCTTTTAAAGAACTTGTTAAGGAATTTGTTACTGAACCAAATGAAATCTGGGGCTTGTAAAGAATTTTTTTTATTTACGTACATTAACTTGCACAAAATGGGTGTTTTGAAACACATCCATGTACACAGTGTGATTTCTGTCCCTTTTCAAGTCAGATGATCAGACACAGTGCCTGTAATACATCATCGAAGCCCCTTGAGAAAAATTGCTCCAAAGGATTGAAATTCAAGAATATACCTGAATTCTGCCTTCAAAAATGGTGGATAAAGTTATTTTCCACTGATTCATTCAACAGTCATTATTTTAAAGCATTTCAGTTTTCCAACTCAAGTTTTGAGTAAAGAAAAAATCTGATTTTCTAATTCCTGTATTATAGAACTCATGGTCAAGAAATCAATCTATGTTCCTCAATTTCACCTAATAGCTTTGAGTTTCTGAAGCAATATTTTTATCCAAGTGTTGCCATCAATACAATACAGAAATATGAAACAAATACATCTTTTTATTATTATAAAATTGTTATGCTACATTCATATTTCCTGTAGGTAGAGGAAAAGGACAAATATAGGAATGGAAAGAAGAAGACACTGAAAAAATGCTATATGTACCAGTTTAGGAGCTGTGCATCGTTGCGTTCTGTAACAGACCCAAAATACCATCCTTCATGCCATGCCGTCCCTTGAAAATCAAAGCTAAGACTCCTTTGCAATCTAGAGCTATATCTGAATTTGAAGTGAAATGAGTTTCTATAATAAAAATCCTCTGTGGATAAAACTTTAAATAATTAAAGAGGTGAAACATTTTCATTTTTGGCTTAGATACCAACCCAAGATAGTGAGGTATTTAATATTAACAACTGAAGCAAAATACAAAAAGGGCATTTCGGGTAAAGGGAAGGCAAGGGTGAACACTCAAGCCGGGAGGAACCTGACAAGTTCAAGGAAGAATGACGGTATAGTGGTTCGCTAATAGAAGGAAGGAAGGAAGGATGGGGCTGACACATGGGTAAGAAAAGCCAAGTATACCATCCCATCCTTCCTCCTCTCATTGAAATATATATGTACATGTAAACACATAGTGATTTGTCAAGGTGGATTCATATTAAGGTTGGTATTGAATTTCAAAGTGTTGCTAAGTAAGTTCAAGATATAATTGATCAATTAAACATTCCTTGACTTTTGTGATTATAAAATATCATGTTTTCATTAGCACTATTTGATTTTTATTTCACTAATACCAAGATAACTGTACATTAAATTTACCTAGTCTGTCACTCAGAAAAATAATTAGTTTTAATCTCTTGTTTACTTGTTTTGCCCCTTTAAATAAAGATAGGGTTACATAAAACTTTTTTTAAAAAACTGTAATCATCCAATGGTACATTTCATTAATAAATTTTATTTTTCAAAAGTATGTAGTTTGTAGTGAATCAAAGTGTTACATTATTCCAAGTGGTAAAACCCTCTAGGGAATTTGTTTATATTCAAATATGCACTTTATACATGTATTGTATCCATGCTTCTTTCACTAAAATATTTAAAGTTTTTAATCCTTAAACATACATTAGCTTAGTAACAATTGTTGAGGCACTGAAAGAATATGACTTTACTGTAGCCCTTTGTCTCTAATTCTTCCTCAGTCCTTGTTGCTGGATTGTGATTCCTTCGGTCATATTTGCAGCTCAGCAGCCAGCACCTGGCTGACACATCTAGAATGAATTTTGAGAATTCCCAATTGCATTAATTACTCATTATTCACAAATCTCTTCTTTCTTTTATGTTCTTATTTATTGAAAAAGATATTGTTAGTGTAAAGTAGTCTTTTGGTTTCTAGAATGGTTATAAGCTATCAATTTTGGAAAGCTTGTCTTTTGAAAATTTACTAGGTATGGATACAGTTGCTCTTGAAGGAAATTTTAGTCTCACTAATTTCATGAATTTTCCTTTCCCATAAAAAAGACATACAGACAAAGATAAACACACACACACACACAATTGGTTTAAAGGGAACTAGAGCTGTCAGTCTGTACAGTGGGCTCTCTTAGAGATGGTTTTTTTATTGCTATGAGAACACTATTGATGGAATAAGAGAAGAGTTAGAGTCCCTTGACAAGGAAAGGCTGAAATGAGCTATTTCAGCCACATCCTATAGACATGGAAGCAAACCATCTTGAAAGAAAGATTTCAAAACTAAGAATTCAAGTACATTGCAGATTATGGTCTGCTAATAGCATCACATTCAACGAGCTGAAAGTGTTAGGGAAAAAAATGATTGAGTCAGCATAAATAATCACAACAGATTTGTGTTGAACTATCAGACACAGAACAACTATGTGTGGAATATTTAAATGAATAAATGCAATCATGAAGAGAAGGCAATAATAGGCAAATTTTGCAAAATGGAATTTCTGAATTGGAGTGGTCCTTTTGCATAAGTGCATATATGCATTTATGCATGTATACATTTATCAGGCATATGTTACAATAAAATAATACTGGGATGCCCTGATAAAAAGAGAAACTATAAATTATGTAAGGTTGAATGTGCATCTGAAAATCATGCCCAGACTTGAGTACAAAGAGACATGGAAAGCAACGTAGACAATACAATCACACAATTAAGACACTAAATTTCACCTAAGGACAAAGAATTAGGAAGAAGGGACACCCTACAATATCTACATAAAGAGTGGCTTCACATTTTCATCAATGAATCCATAAACGTGACATATCCAGAATGAGCTCATTCATGTAACATTTATATTAGACTTGCAAAATATAAAGGAAATAGAGAAAGGATGAGAGTTTTAAAATTAGTGAGACAACAAGAAGAGACCATTGGCAAAGAAGTGGCAGACTTACAGCAGATTTCTTAGCACACTGGAAAACAGGCAACTGAAAAATACCACCTTCAAAGTTTTTGATAGAAAACATTTATCAACCCAGGAAGATCTATGCGACAATATTTTTTAGAAGAGGGGTAGAATAAAGATGTTTAGAGATAAACGAAAAGAGAGAATCTGTCACCAAAAGATCTGTCATAGAAGACCTTGCTTCAGTAGCAAGAAAAAAAACTCCAAAAGCACACTATAAAAAATAAAGAGCAAGCCAGATGTTGTGGCACACGCTTTTCATCCCCAGAATTTGGGAGACAGAAGAGGCTTATCTCTGAGTTCTAATCTCCTAGTGAGTTCCAGGACAACCAGGGATACACAGAGAAACACTGTCTCAAAAAATGGAAAGAAAAAAATAAACAAAGAGGAGAGGAAGGAGGAGGAGGGGGAAAGAAGAGGAGAGGGAGGAGAAGATGAGAAGGAGGAGGAGGAGGAAGAGGAAGAAGAAAAAGCAGCAGCAGCAAATGTGGAAAATTGTAGGGAAGTATATAAACCTGAAAAAAAAAGTGCTTTTGCAGTGTTTTTAAAATAAAAAATCTTAAATACTGCATTAAAATAGCATACATTATACGATATTGTCAAAGGTCTACATGCTAAACCTTGGTCCTAGCTACTGGTACTGGGAGGTGCTGTGGAACTATATATAGTGAGAACTAGTAGTAGATTCTTAGGGTATTAAGGATGTGTCCCCCGAGAACAATCTAGAGCCTTGATCAGTCCTCTAGTTTTCTATTTCATGGCTTAACTATGAACATTCTCACATGCTAGGTGTGATGTGCCTAAACCAATGAGGCCAATCAATCTTTCATTTGAATCTCCAAAAATATGAACTAAAATAGCCCCCTTTTAACTTCATAAATAGCTGCCTTAAGTAGTAAAAGATGGGAAAAAATGATTTTCAGCAATTATCACTTGGGTCCATATATACCAAATCCTAAAGACAATGATAGTCAACTCACCTGGCAAACCACAGAAAAGCTGCTGATTTGAGAATGAATGAGATTAATAGTATACAATTCATAATCTAACGCAGTGGTTCTCAACTTATGAGTCATGACCCCTTTTGGGGGTCAAATGACCCTTTTACAGGGTCGCCTAAGATCATCAGAAAATTCAGATGTTTACATCACAATTCATAATAGTAGCAAAATTACAATTATGAAGTAGCAATGACAATAATTTTATGGCTGGGGTCACCAAAGCGTGAAGAACTGTATTAAAGGATAACAGCCTTAGGAAGATTGAGAACCACTTATCTAACTTTACCACACTAGCAGATCAATTAATAAAACATAACCACTTAAGTAGTATATTAATTACTTTCCTGTTGCTACAATAAAACACCCTGACAGAAGCTACATAAGGGAGAAAGGACTTACTCCAGTACATAGTTCCGGCAGTGACAGTCCACCTTGGTGAGGAACACAGGGCAGAAGGCAACGGTAGGAGTCTGGCTGCTCTCATTGCGGGTACACTCAGGAAGCAGGAAGTGAACTGGAGATAGAAAAGGCTTTAAATTCCCAAATCCTACCTCTAATAACCCGCTTTCCCCAGGAAGGCTCCAAAGCCCAAAGATCACACAAAGTTACCCAACAGCACCATCAGCTGGAGTCAAGGGTTCAAACACTGGCATATGTGAGGGGCATTTCACATTGAGATCCCAGCCAATAGAACCCAAAAAGGGCATTTCATGTATGCCAGTCATCCCGAAGTTGTATTTTTAAACACTAGGAACATAGAATAAGTCACAAAGCGATTAAGATATTCAAATAATTCTCTAAACTGAGAATTTCATGAAAATATGCATGATCATTCTTATCAACATTTAGGTGATCTAGCAATTTCAGTGAGATAGAATAAAATAAAAAAAAATGAATTCTAAGACACTTGGTAACATTACAGAGGGCATGACTATATAGAAATTCTGTCAATCAATTACCGGTTGTTTAATTAAGCTGTAACAAAGCATCTAGCCACAAAAATTTAAATGTATTTCCATAAAGCACTGGCAAACAGAAAACAGTTTTCAGTGAAATTTAATTTCCAAAGGAAAATCTATAAAGTACCTGAGAATTAATCCACAATATTTTTAATTCAAGGAAAATAATGTAAAATGTTTTTAAAATAAATAAAGGCTCTCCAATAAAAAGCTAATATTCATGGATAAAAAGAAAAGTTACTTAGAGACATCAGATTTCTCTGAATTAATGTGGCATATTAATCAAATTCTAATAAAAATGCTAGTAGGTAAGTTTTGTGGCAAGTAACATTACCACAGAAAGACGAAGTTTGTTGTAACAAAAAATCCAGAGACAGACCAAGTCAGAAATAGATGTGCGCATGGAGGGAGGTGGCAGTACAGATGAGTAGGGAGCTTACCACCTGGGTTGGACAACCTATTCTGGGAGGAGAGAAAAAGAGAAAGAATCTGCACACTGACTTCCTATATTTGACTGAAATTGAGCTCAATGATATAAGGACAGAAATGTTATACAGATAATTTAAATTTTTTTATAGAATAGAGAACATCAAAAATTAGAAAAAAAACCCTGTAGAATAGTCTCTTATTTTGTCAAAGACAATGAAAGCTTCCATTATTAAAATTCAAATATTTACTGTAAAAGTGAGATTATAACTTTAAGTTCATTTTAAGAATGTTTTCTTCCAAAGGATCTATTAAGATTGTAAGAAAGCCAGATAACATCCAGCATGTACCAGCATGTACAACAACATAACATACTACTTAGTATAAGAAACAAATCCAAATTTGCATAATTAGAAAAGTGAGTAAACAAATTGTATATTAAATGTAAATAGTGTATATTAGTTAAATTAAAGAATGGAGATTGTCATAAATGATAAACCTTAGAAATGTAAAGAAGTTCCAGAAGGCTACAAATAGGAGATTACCTCTGGGAAGCTTAAATACATTCAAAGTAAGTAATGCATTATTTGTGGGCCCATTCAGATGTGGTAACACCTGTTTCCTTAGGCAACGACAATATAGTTATGAAATTCAATGTAGTAAAATCTCTATGAAAGAAGATGGGGAGGTATAGAGAAGACACAGAAATAATCCAGGTTAATGGCACCACTAATCAGTATGTATGTTGTTAGTGTATATCACTCATGGTTTTCAGAAGCTATATTTACATAACATATCTTAAATTAATGTCTCCCAAAATATGTATTGCAGAGTGAGTCTTGGTAGATATTCCCACTCACCATAGGTTTATGTGATCAATCATTTTGGCCAAAACAATGACATATATAGCTTTCCATCTCTAACCCTGAAAAACATATGAACACCTTTAAGGCTCAGGAAAAACCTGTATCAAGTAGCCTACTTAACTATATTTGACCTTGTGTTTTCCAAGCCTATGTGACTTAGGGGGCAGGTGTGAAAATGCTCTCTGTTCAAGGAAGAACTTTCTGGAAACAGAGGCCCCATGCGCTGCAACTTTAGGATTCGCAATTAGTGTTCACCTCAGTAACTGATTCTTCCTAATCCCCCAAGGGCCAGAACTAGACCTTCCTATGGGAATACAAAACTCCTCCATGGCGTTTCTTCTGCCCCCTTCGGCCCGTCCAAAATTCTGGGCCAAGCCTTTCGGGGTTGCCCTGTCAGAAGTCCCCAGTTTTCCAAATGAAAGTGGTTGTGTAAAATATTCAGTGCCAACCTCTGGCCTAAACACACACACACACACACACACACACACACACACACACACACACACACACATGCATGTACACACAGTATACAGTACACATACACACATTTTTTTAACTTAATGAATATGCCAACTATGGAAGTAAAATCCCTCTACTAAACCAAGAAAACCATTTTATTGACTATCTGGAAGTGATAGAAAGAAAATAAGATCATGCATAATTTCAGAGTGAGCGACTAGCACTTCACATAACATGACTATCCTGAACATTCATTCAGTTGTTGATAGAAGTTGGCTGACTGAACTCCTAGATGGAAAACACAAGTTTCAATTAAGATAGCTTTGCTGTTTCCAGCCCTAAACCATGGGGTTTTTCCAAAAAAAAAATAAATAAATAAAAGTAACAATTTATTTTCAAGGACTTATGACTAAAACATATTTAGCCTCAAGATTATGATTTAACTTTTATTCAGAAGAGTTCATTCTTTTGGGTGAGCATATTCATATTAAGAAAACTAAATTCATTACTTTAATGATATAAAGTTTAAATGAACCACTATTCATAAAGCATCCATATCTGATACTCTTTAAAATCCTGTTGTCCTAATGGTTTCAAAAGTGTCCTTCCTCAGTACTCCTGCAAGGGAGGCTGCCTTAACAGCCTATTATTATGTACTCCTTACTGAGCTGTTAATGGCTTTACAGCCTTGCAAAGAATACACCTGCTGCTCATAAAAACATTTATGTTGCTAAAGAATTTGGCTGCGTTTTAATATCATGTATTTGCAGTGACCTTGTAGGTTGCATGCTGATCTGAATTTTTAGAGGAAAGAAAAACAAGAATAAAAGACAGCTATCCATTTATGTGAACATGTAAGTGGAAAATTAGAAAATCGCATGATAATTGTAAGTGTTTTGATACTTGAAAAGTAATTTTTCAATCAATGGTTTTAACCATCTTGATAGTTACCTTACACTATTTGAATTCATTTAGATTTTCATTCTTCAACTTTTGTTGTCCTAATTTACCTATATTAAAAATTACTTCTCATATAGCTTGCATTGGTAAGAAAGTGGTGACTATCAGATATACCAACATTTCGTCAGGGAAAAGTAAGAATTGTAATTTATTTGGATCTTTCTTATTTAACTCATAGAAATTCACAGATATATACTCAGAAAAATACAAAGTGTTAGCTAAAGAAGCCTTCTGCAGTTTTCCATGGTTGGATGCAGGCTAAATTGGTTTTGGCTAAGTTTCAGTTGGCAAAGACAAGAGTTTCCAGAACCTGCATTTGATTTTTTTTTCACACAAGGACATTTAAATAAGGCAATCAAAGAAATCACATGTCCCTTGGTTCTTGTGATTTTTGTGGATAAATACAGCAGGTGAATGAATTAAATATTTCTGTCCCCTCTAATTTAACTATGTCTGAATGTTCGGAGCTGTGACAGCTCCTTTTGCACATAACACCTAGGTAATTTTCTACTTAGTGAACTATACATGATGATAGTTTTTATTTTAGCATATTCAACAATTTCACATTTTCATTTTCAAAGACCAGTATTAAGCCAAAGTAGTGGTAAGTGCTTGTAATCTCAGAGATCAAGAGGCTAGAACAGGTGAATTATTAGTCTGAGACCAGCTTTGGCTCCAAAGAAAACTGTGTCTGAAATGAAATAGCAAATTTAAAACACACCATTCATACCAACTAAAAACTTAGTTCAATTGTTTATTAGCACAGTAATCAAGGCCATTTTCCCTGCACATGTTCATCATGATAGCTGTCCTTGGCTCCTGAAATATAGAATAGCCAGAGATTATCCTGATGTACTAATGAGGACTGCATTCACAGTCAAGGGCTCGTGCCCACAGGTAAAGGTTATTGACCTGAAACCCAAATAATTGACTTCAAAAGACATTCTACCATCTGAAGCAATCTTAAAGCATTGAAATTCTACCTGCATAGAGACACTTTGCCCAAACTCAGTCATCCAAAGGATCCAACACCTGGGCCCCTGGCTAAGATTTCCTAAATCTCCAGACATGGAGTAAAAAGATTCAAGTTTCTGTGCTTCTCGAGAACAATTTACTAAGTGATCAATGCAGTCCCATCCACTAACTCAAATTTGACTTCTATGCAGCAAAAGTTTCCATTATCAACAAGAACATCTGTTTAATTGTATAATAGCAGCAGCAATGAAAATCTGGTTTACATTTGAACATACTCACATTTAGAATCACTTCAGATGCAGTTATGATTCGATACATCTCAGTATTGTGAGACTGTTGAAGCCAAGGATTTGCACTCATGCTTTATCAGGCTATGCACTTGCTCAATCATAAGAAGCCATGCTTAAATCACAGAAAGGGGGCTTTTTTTTTTCTTGAAATTATATTAGTTAAAAAGGCCAGTTCTGTTGGCAAACATCAAAGGTCCTGTTGGAAACTCTAACACAGAATTAGAAATCTCCGTTTAAGACACTGGGAAGCACATTGTCTCATCACTTGTGGTACAGAGACCCTCCTGCACTGCAATGAGAAAAGTGAATCAAAAGCAGTGTGAAGAACATGATTTGGCTTGTTACATCCTGTTTGGTTTTGTAGATGAGCATAAACAAACTAAACATGCAACTTAATAGAAGATGTAATACTTTTATTCTTCCTTGTGAGTCTCTTGCCTCCTATGGTTAACAACAAACAAAAGAAAAACAAACAATAAAACAAAGTAGCCTGCCGTGTCTTCAGCTCTGTGTCTTTAATGACAGCGGCAAATCACATGAAATAGTAACAAAATGATAATCTATTTGTAGGGTCAAGTACTTTGAAGGTCAAAGGTCCATATATCATGGTTCAGGGTGTAACCTACTTCTGTATAGGAAATATATGTCTGGTGTGTGCACTTGCTTTTTGGAGCCCATTACCTATGGTGGGACATCTCGCACAGTCTTGATGCTGGGAGAGGTGCTTGGACCTGACTCAGCTGAATGTACCAGGCTCTGCTGACTCCCCATGGGAGGCCTTACCTTTCTGGAGAAGGAGGTATGGGGTAGGCTGGGAGAGAAGGCTTGGGGAGAGCAGGAGGAAGGATGAGAGGGGGGTCTGTGTTTGGTATGTAAAATGAATAAAAAACTTCTTAATAAAAAAATTAAAAAAGAAAAAAAGAAATGTATTCCTAATTTATTCTTACCAGACTATTAAGAAAAGTGTAATGTGAAATCCATCACATTGAGTATATAAAGTTTCTTAGTGACACTTGGCTTTTTTTTATATCATTTGATGTTAGAAACTATATAGGATAATAAATGATAATGTAGAATCTTTTTCTCTTTCTTTTTTTATTAAGAAAAATTTTTCCATTCATTTTACACACCAATCAAAGATCCCCCTCTTCCCTCCTCCCAACCCATCCCCTACTCCTCCCCACAAGAAGACAAGGTAAATTCAGTAGAGGCAGGTCCAAGCCCCTCCCCCTGCCTCAAGGCTGCATGAGGTGTCCCCTCATAGGTAGTGGGCTCCAAAAAGCCAGCTCATGCACCAGGGATGGATTCTGATCCTACCACCAGTGGGCCCCCCAAGCAGATCAGGCTACACAACTGTCTCACCATGCAGAGGGCCTAGCCCAGTTCCATGCAGGCTCCACATCTTTTGCTCCAACTTTCATGAGTTCCCACTAGTTTGGTTTGGTTGTCTCTGTAGGTTTCCCCATCATGATCTTGGTGCACTTGCTCATAGAATCCCTCCTCTCTCTCTCCTACTGGACTCCTGGAGCTTGGCCTAGTGATTGGCTGTGGATCTCTGTATCTGCTTCCATCAGTCACTAGAGATAGAATCTTTAGCCCTTGAGATCTGGAGTTCAAGTGAAGCTAACATCCCAGCAGCAGGAACTACTGAGTGACACTAATAGTTAATGCGAGCAGTCTGTACCTCAGTTGGTCACGTCATCTTTGAGACCGGCTTCATACAGTAGGTGGGAAGATTTTCTACTGTGAGTGTCCCTTGCCTTCAGCACAGAAAGCAGGATGAAAGCATTAAAATTAAAATGCATGCTCTGTTTATGATTTTAATTAATTTGTTTTGACTAATCTAGGTTGTCATTTCAGGCTAAAATGTCATCAATTCTTCCAAACAATTCAGTAAATCCTGTGCTTAAATTAAGCGTTTCTATTGTTAAAACAAAATATCGTTAATAAATGTAGTGATTTATAAAATGTATATGACCACTGAACTGTGTCATAATAGAGTTGAAGACTATGAAATGATACTTATATATTATAGTTTTCTATTACTACATATTAAACTACCTCAATATATAGTTACTTAAAGTTACAGTTTATATGTCTCTTGAAATAGTGAGTCAATGATTTGACTAGGAAATAGTGGAGAAAGCTAATCTCTGCTCTAAAACCTAAAACTTCAGCCCCAATGCTAGAAAATAGTCCAGGATGGGTGGGGCAAAATGGCTCAGCAGGCAAAGGTACCTGACACCAAGAGGTGATACCCAGCCTCAGTTCAGTCCTTTGAACCCACATCATGGATGGAGAGGACAGGACACTTCATGTTGTCCTCAGTCTCAACATGCTCATCCTTGAAATTGTCTATCCACAAACTCTGTCTCTCTGTCTCTCTGTCCATCCATCTACCCACCCACCCATCTGTCCATCTGTCCGTCTAGCTATCATCTATCTCTCCCTTCTTCATCTCCGAGGAGATAGCTCAGTGGATAAATCACTTGCCACATAGGGAAGAGTACTAGAGTTCAGATCCCCAGAATTAAAGTGCTGGGTGGACATGGCTGCCTACCTGTAATCCCAGGCTCAGAAGTCAGAAAAAAACAGGGAGCCCTGAAACAAGCTGACCAGTGATGAAGGAAGACTACTTGTATAAACCTTGGGTTTACACCTACACACCCACACATCAGAGTCACATGCAAAGTAAATAAACAATGCTAAAGAACTCTCATGCTTGCATATCGATTTAAATAAATTTCTGCTTCCTTTTCTAATGTAAGAAGTATATCACATAACAATGTATTTTGTAGCTGATTTAGAAAAAAATGTGATGGCCTGTATTTACAAATTACACTGTCATTCAGTGGACACTCTTCACTGAAGTATTTCTTATATTATGCTGCTACTCTTTCCCATTCCAGTACAATTATGTCCATCTTACCTTACTTTAATTCTTCCAGAAATAGCAACCTAGACATACTTAAAACAAGCCTTCTGCTACTGTGTTTATTTAATTTTCATAGTAGTTTTCTGTCACTTGCATTGTTTATTTCCATCTGGTCAGAACTGTTATCATAAATAGAGCTGTTCTTTTTTTAGATATATTATTTTCTCTGGCTTTTCATTTTTAAAAAACTTTACATCCCATGGTTTGGTAGAATTAACGAAAGGGCCACTCCATACTGACACTGTTACAATGATTTAACTTTGCAAATGTTCACATTGACATTTGCTTTAACATTTATAGTTGAGAAAATACAGATATGCATGTTAATGTTTCTAAAGATGCTTAGTGTATTTTTCTCTCTTTGACACTTATTGCTAACTTATGCTAATTTTTATAATAAAATACTTTTTATCTAGCTTTTATGTAGCTATTTTACACTCTTAGCTCAACTACTACTATCTGTAGGAATTCCTAAGTTTTCAACATATTTAGTTAAAATTTAGTGCAATCCTCAAATATTCTTACAGCAAAAAAGTTTCTTTTGGAATTTTTACTTTCACATAAAATCATTTCATTTATTCTCAATAGTCTAATATATGTGAATTATTTCAATGTTTTTCCCTGACATTTATATCCCTGCCTTTTCTATCAGCACATTTATTCTTATCACCTACATATTGATATTGAAATGCTAATAAATAATCTTTAGGAACAAGTGACCCTCCACAAAAAATGGAGAAATGCCCTAAATCCTCAACCCTACACAAAGAAGTATATGCAACTCAGGAAATCTGTGGGAGGGAAAAATGGTCTTCCATAGCATACCAACTGGTTTTCCAGTGCCAAATAGCCCTGAAAACATACATACAAGTAAAATTTCTGGAATGAGCAGGCTATATTTAGGAACATATATGTATATTATATGCATGTTATGTATTATTATGTATGTGTATATTATATGTCTATATACATATAATTTGAAGGAGAGCAGGAAGGCATGTATGGGGGAAGAGATGGGAGAAATGTTGTAATTGTGCTATAATCTCAATAAATATTTAAATAAATAAAAAGAATGAAGAAGTTTAAAACTTATTTTTTGTTCATAATACACATTTAATAAGATATACTAAAGAATTGTGCACTGAAGGAACTTTTCTCTGTGAACAAGTGTGTGTGTGCAGGTTTAAACATTTCATTTTACTTATATATCTTCATAAATGTGTATAATACAGGAAAGAAGAAAAATCAATATCTCATTGATATGAAAGTTAGGTAACACCAAGACCAGTGGGAAAGTTTAAACTGAATAAATATTAAGAATATGCACTGAGATGTTTCAACACAAATAGTTGGGTTATTTATTTATTTATTTAAGAAAGGGTCACTTTTTGTAGCACTGACTACGCTGGAACTTGCTACATAGCCCACGCTGGCCTTGAACTCATAGAGAACTACCTGCCTCCCGCGTGCTGAGACTAAAGGTATATACCACTATATGTGGCGTAAATACTAATTTTCAACTTTTGCAAGTGAAGTCCTACCTGCTGTTCGCAATATTCCCAAGAAACCAAACTGGCCACCTGATGCCATATGAATGACTTTTTGATATTGTTTGTTATTGAGACAGTGCTTTAATTATAACATTTCTTCTTCCATTTTCTGCCCTTCAAACCTTAGTATATACCCCTTCCCACTTCCCTTCAAATTCAGAGCTGCTTTTGTCATAAATTATTATTTTATGTATATATGCATTATATATATATATTCCTAAATATAATCTGTTGAATCCATCTTCTGTTACTTGTATGTATGTTTTCAGCTGCCCATTTGGCACTGGACAACTAATTGGTGTGCTCTTCCTTGGGAAAGACCACCTCTCCTGCTCTCAGTAGTACTTGGTTGTGATGAAATATTAGTAAAGAAAATTATTTTCCTTACATTTTGGTTACCATTAGGTGATAACACCAAATTTCAAATTGCTACAAAAATTTAATACTAATTTAAGCATTCGAAGGTAAATTACAGAGCAGTGGAACCATTTCTTCATTCATACTTGGGGAAACTCTCATGATAGCTAGCCCTATTCTGGGCCTAGGCATACTAACGGAAGTAGTGAAGGTACAAATGATTTTATAATGACTTAATTTTGACTCACGATTGACAAGTGCTCTGAAAATAAGAACACTATGTTAGATATCTGCTGGGTTCTATAATAACTTTCACACTTTTACATTTCACTTTATCATTACAGAAAGCTTAGCTCCTTGCTTATACATCCCAACTTCATGTATGGAACGACTTTACTGGTCCATTCCTAGAACTAGCATATTGTAGTCATGCTATAATAATTTAACCATATCCCTAGCAGAAAACTTACCATTAATTTTACTTAATCATTTACATATATCTGATCAACCAATTTTTAATACCTGATTTAAGACCAATAAGCTATTTCCTATTGCTACTTATTGTACTAAGAATGTATGTGCTTTCGTTTTGCATAAATCATGATATGCATTGGAAGAAATATATGAGAAAAAGGACATGAATGCATTTCACAGTGATTTATGGTCTTCTATTTTTGATTACTGGGGGTAATCAAGAGTTGATTGTAGTAAATTACAGCTACCGTACATTAAATGACACTTCTCAAGTGTAGCCAGAAAGTGCTTCTTCTTTTAAAATAACTCTACAGTTTTCTTACTTGTGCATATTTTAAAATTTTGTCATAGCAGAAAAACATTTCAGAGCACTCTACTGACTGCCCAGGTACAATTAACTGACCCCTCCCCCATTTCTCTTCAAGTCAGGAACTTTTTACGCAGTTCGAACAATGAGAGGAAAAAGAGCAGTTTTGTTGCTGGATAGCTATGAAATCCAGCTGTGAATTTTGTTGATAGGATGATCAATATGCAGGCTGCAAGGCAGAGTTGGGTCTCTCAACCGAAGAAACCACAAAGTGGAAGTGTTTTTCTCTGTGGCTCTTGATTACAGGGTAAGTCATCTAGGAGAACAAACCTGTAGTCCTTTTACCTTGCTCTTATCACTGAGACAGTACACCATCTCTGTCCCCTTTTGCTGGGCTGGGGTAGGTGGAGGGCACAAGGAATGACTCAAATCTACCATCAGAATTGTCTATTTCAGTTACATTACCAAAGAATATAGGGTTCTCATGATGATGATGTCATTATAGGACCTTGCCATGAAAGAAAGTTTTGCAACACAATATTTCTAACAAAACCCACAAATCATAACCGGAGGCCAGTAATAGGAAAAAGTTAAGGTCACTTATAAAAAAAAGTCGATTAAATTTTCAGTTAAAATGTCATTAAATCCAAAGTTTTCATTTAGAAGTAAATGACTTTTTGGAATGCATTCCCTAGGGTGGGATACCTTGCTCAGCCTTGACACAGAGCGGAGGGGCTTGGTCCTGCCTCAACTTAGTATGCCAGACATTATTGACTCCCCAAGGGAGGCCTTACCCTCTGAGGAGTAGATGGGTGGTTGGAGGGGGAGAGGGGAGATGGGAAGGCAGGAGAGGGAGAGAGAACTGGGATTGGTATGTAAAATAAAAGAAAAAAAAAACTTTTTAAAATAAATAAATTTTTAAAAGAAGTATGCTGCTATATACTTAACAAGTACTAACAGGTCAGTTTTACTATGGGAATAAAATAATAGTTTACTAAAAATTTATAGTATATTAGAATTAAAAACATAGAGCCAAGTTGATGACAGATAGACTTTTTTTTAAATGAACAAAACTGTATGTAAGCACAAAAGAACAAAAGCTAACTTCCTAACAAACAACTAGTCACAGTTGCATTAATAACACAATTTAATGTGGTTACAATAAATATAAAACTGAAACTATGTTTCTGTTTTAATCACTACTATATGTATTTTACACAAGATTGTAGTATTGTGTCATAAAAGAAAAACAAAGACTGTTTATTTTTCTACAGTAAAATATTAAATATTTAGGAATATGAGTCTTGTTCATTTTATCATATAGTTAAATATTTTGGGATCCTGTATTTGATAAATGAAAAAAAATATTTGCTACTGCTATGTATACTAAAAATTATATTTTAGCTAACCCAAGTAAATGTCTATTAATTAATTCTAAAGTTTTCCAAGTTGACTCTCTAGAAATTTCTCAGTAACAGTCCTCCCTTGCAAGAATGAAATGATGCCTTTGTGCTTGTCTGCGCACTATGTGTACACAGTGTCTAAGGAGACCAGATGAGAGCATGGGATCATCTGGAACATGACTGAAAGCCACAGTGTGGGTGCTCTCTGCAAGAGCAGCAAGTGCTCTTAATATTTGGTCCATTTCTCCAGTTCTTGCTAGGCTTACTGAATGTGTGCTTCCCGAGAAGCCATACAACTCCGTTGATATAGACCGCATCCTCACAAAGCCAGCCGCCTCTACCTTGTACCTGTGCTTAAAGTTATCCCACAGTTTCCACATTTCCCATTCTACTTCACTTCCCAAAATTTCCACTGGCAATCATTCAAGTTCATTTGGAACTACAAGAGTGTGGGCAGATTTCTCATTCTTTTCAAGGACTTGTTGGGTGTGGCAGCCTGCCCTCCTGGCAAGCTTCAAGTACTTGCCTACATCATCATGTGAACTGTTTGTCCAATCTTAATCTTTGTCTTAATCTGTTCTGTAGCTTCCAGGATTTGGGGCTTAGGGAAGAGCAGCCATTGTGCCTCAAGAGCCTGGTTCTGTGCCCATCCTGGATTCTGTGGATGGTACTGTCAGTGCTGGCAGCCACACCCTTCAGGCTTCAGGAGGCCATTCACTTCCAGTCATTTACTCTGTGGACACTGTAGTTGCCTCATCTTCTGGTCAGCATGAAGTAGCCGAACAAGTCATCACTGTCACAGCAGACACTGTGTGCATAGTGCACATATAAGCACAAAGGCAAAACACTCATAGACAGAGAAAATTTAAATTAATTAATTGCCAAGTGTGGTGGTACACACCTTTAATCCCAGCACTGGGGAGGCAGAGGCAGGTGTATCTTTGTGAGCAGAAACTCTGGACCCACTTGTACATGGACAAGTGATGTCATCCACAGGAAGCACACTGGCGCGGAGGTCAGGGAGTCAGGCACATCCACTCTGTAATGTGGCTATTTTTAGCAACTTTGGTTTTTTTCAAACTTTTTTTTTAATAAACAGGGTTTTTATTTTTCACCTGCTTTGCAGACAGATTTAGTCCTTTCATGTTGATATTTTTAGCCATTCCATTTTCCCACTGTGCTTTAATTACTGGTTAATTAACACTGAACAAGATTTTATTGGGTTAAAATTGTTGCACTTTTGGTCATTAATAAAAGTCTTATCCTGGAATAAAAAAGAAAAGAATGAAATGATGGTTTCCTAGAGTTCAATGTTAGCAGAATTGTCACCCATATTCACACAAATTATTGGGCTTCTTCTAGCAAATAACTAAGTTATGATTTAGAAGGACATTTTCTATATACTATATTGATTATTTAGTGGGGAATAAGATTCTTTCTCTCCAGAGAACTTTAAAGGATGCATAGATTAAAACGTCGGTCTAATCAAGGCTACTGACACAAGAATAGAAATGATGTTTTATAGCACATGCCTTTTTGTGATGATTCCCATTTGACAGAGATGCTACACCTTCAGATATTGCATTCACTCTACACACTTGGCACAGTGTTATAAAAACCTTAGAGATGGAATACACATGGAGTCAATAGCTTTTCTGGAGTTTTGACATTCCAATTAAATCCAAGAAGAGACTGAAAAGCCAACCAGGATGTTATGTCTTAATATGTTTAGGTCTGCTTCAATGGTGATTGAGAATTTATATTAACTAAAGGAAGACTACAGCATCAAAGAAATGATAGGAAAAAAATCTTAAAGCATCTTTCAGGCAGGGTTGATGAGTTCCTCCTGTTCCCAGGTAGTACTCTTTTTGAAATGATCCACTAAATGAAGTAGCTGGATTCTCCCTGTAGCTCCCCTTTGGAAAGTAATCATTGAACACAGTTTAAATCTAACACTCATGCCTTCTCGATTTGGAACCATTAGGATCTTCCTCCTTTGAAGAGGAATTCAATTTTTTCCTGATATGCAGGTACCAATTCATGCAATAATATTATTTCAAATTTTCATTATTTCAAACTTCATGTCACTAGACCATGTGTGATTCTTCATTTGCTGTATGTGTGTATGTGAGAGAGAGAAAGTCCGAGAGACAGAGACAAGTAAGCAGAGAGATACATAGAAGAGCGATAAGGTTGAAAGGACAAACTAACCCTTGCAAAACCATAACTTTTAATTTTATGTTGTCTCAAGCATTCTATAGGTTCAAACTTCTAATCAGTAGACCAAAAACTTTACCAAGAAAAACCAAGGCCACAGTCCTAAACTTGTCATCTATTCCTTATAGTTTTAAGTCCCCGTGGCTGGCTACTAATCAGCTGACAAATCGTCTAAGACAGAATCTTGGGCTTTTGAACAAATTCTGATCTCAGGGTGAATATGAATTTTGCACATTCCATGGAAAGTGAGGTGACTTCCTAATATTACTTACAAACTGTTTACACAATAGATTAATGGAAAATGAAAATGAAAATAAGGACAGTATATATGTCTGAATTAACTGAGGTAGACAGACTCTGGAGTAGTTTCACCATAATATAAATGGGAATTGAATATTATCATTTTACTTGCTTTGGAAACTTGTTATGAGGACTAAAGAATGTGTGTAAAAACATCTCAACAATTGTACAGCGCTATATAAATCATGTTCCTATGAATACTGACACCTTCATTTCTGTAAGTCTAGGAAAAAGTCAGTAGTATTGTTATTAACTATCCATGTAGCTAATCTAGCTAATTTAAAATTTACATTAAAATTAAAATTAAAGAGATGGATATCATTTAGAAATCTGACGAGATCCAAAGACTTTAAGAGAAAGGAAGCCAGCTAAAGGAGCACTGTCAGTGCTGGCCTCTTGGACTGGAGTGCCCCAGAACCCTACCTTTAAACCCTGAGCCCTAAATGGAATGTCTCCATCAAATCCCTCCCCTCAGGGCTCAGGGAACCCCGAGGAAGAGGAAGCAGAAAGAGCATAAGACCCAAAGGGAATGGAGGACACAAGGAAAAGAGAAGTCCAGGCCCTCTAGTTGCACATGATAGATGCACATATGCATGTGCAGAGACTGCGGCAGCACGCACAGGGCCTGCATCCATCTGGGGCTCTAGGGCTGAAAGGAGACATGGACACATGGCCCCATCCCTAACCAGGAGTTTTTTCTAACTGCAGTAATAATTAAATGCAATGATAACCACTTTGATAATTTAGTTTCCTCCAAAGGAAGAAAGAGTAAAAAAGTACTCTTAAGGCAGGCTGCATGTCTGGCAGTAGATGGTCAACAGCAAATGAACTCAAGGACATTTTTGTGGGTTCCCTGTCTCACATTGTCATGGCAGGGCTTCCCATACACAGTTTTAAATTTTATCTTATTTTTTATTTAATTTATATTTTTTCTTATCTCTTTTTACCCTAACAGGTCCTTTGCATATGTATTATGACTTCCAGTTTAATGTTTTTATGGGATTTCTAAGTATAGAGCAAGTGGGACTCTGTATTTATGTTTGTTTCTTTTACTTTCTCCTGGCTCTTTTCCTTCTATTTGTTCATTTTGTCCAATTCTGATGTGTTAGTTTTTGCTTTACCTTATTATATCTTATTTTAATATTATCCATTAGAATCCTGTTTGCTTTCTAATGAGAGACAGAAAGGGGGTGGATCTGGAAGCAGGGAAGTTGGGAAAGAACCAGAGGGAGTAGGGAGCGGGGAAGCTATAATTAGGATATATTATAGGAGAACAAAATCTCTCTTCAGTAATACGGAAAAATAACAAATAATGATCATATCTTGAAAAAGAAAAGAAAATGATCAGGGAATTTTACTACAGAATAAAGATGAAAATGTATGAATTTAGGAACAGTGAGATAGATTTCTCAGCAGAGTTAACAGCATTCATGTTACACAATTAACAATTCTACTGATTCACAACTATGGTGCTACTCTAGAAAAGCATATGCAAACGCTGCACTCAAACATACTCACAATCCGTCCTGCCAGGATGACCAAGGGATCTAACCGTCTCTTGCAAGGTATGTTCTCTACCTCATGACAGCTGTTTAGACTTGGAACTTATATGTCAGCAAAAGAGCCATTAGCCAGTGTTCGGACATAATAACGTCCTATGCTTGTAGTAGATGAAAGCTAACTTGGTTTCCTATGAGTCTGAAAGTACCAAGAGGAAAATTCCACTTCACGAGCTCTGCTCTGCTAGAAGCTAATAAGTGGCAAGAAATGCGAAAGGGCAACTGGCATGCAGCTGGTGGTAAGTTGGGTACATTTCAGCACACTTCCTGAAGATTTTATTCCAGGAGTATAACTACAAATATTTTGTGCAAATCAGATAGCAAAAAATCTAAAAGCTGCCTATAGTAGGCCTCCTAGACTCTGTAACTTACTCGGCAGGAAATTACTGTTTAATTATGTCTTGGTGAAGCAACAAAGACAGTTTATAATTGTTGGGCAATATTTTAAAGAGTAAACTTTCCATTCCATACCATCTGTCTCGGGGGATGAGACTAAATTCTTTTTCATTGCTTTACAAATCCTCCCATAGTCATGATTTCATATGGTACAGCAGCGTTCAAGATTAAAATATAACATATATTGGAGGAAATTATATCAAAGGTGGACTATTTTCCTCTTGCACAAGAAACTGAAAAATCTAAATGATCGGCAAATTTCTACTTCAGACATTATGGTTGGCAAGTGCATTTCTATTTCTCTATGCTATGGACTTTTTAAGCCCTTGATTACAAATGTCTTGACATCAGCTGACTCCTGCTTTCAATTCTCAGCAGATGATTATCATCATCAATATTTATAGACCTGGTTTTTTTTCCGTAGCTCCTATGCTAGATGCGTAAGTTTCTATTTACCTCCTACTCTCAAAATTGCATATGTGTGTGTATTCCCAATTTTTATGTTTTGTTTATTACTTACAATATTGCTATAGTTTAGTCATTTTGTAATTAATTTTTATTATTTGAGGGAGAGATGGAAAATTTGATTCCTTCATTCAGACACTGAATTACCATAAAGTATGTAAAGTTCTGAAAAGTAAAGCTATAACATTATTAATGTCTTCTCTTTAGAACTTTTTCTCCAAAGCAACGTAAAGGAAATCATTGTCATAGTTCTGAAACTTAAGTCATCACCCTCAAGTAAATGGAACTTTGACATATCCTCTGTATGTGTAGATGTGTAGATTTTTACAATCTTTTCTTAGTCTAGAAAGTCTCTTAAAAAATAGCAGTTTCCAGGACAACCAAAAATGAGATCCTGATAATACAGATATGATTAAACATCAAATGAATCATTAAATTAGAGACCCTGAAAGGCTCCTGCCTTCCTTGGAATTTTTACATTTAGACTTACAAAAAGCAGAATTCACTTTGGGAACTGTTGACCTATGTTGATCTGTGCATTGAGAAAAGTTGTTTGTACAAATGTAGATTGATTCTCCCTTATCTAATATCCTTGAGTATTTCAGATCTGGATTTTTTTTTCAGTTTTGGGTTATTTGCATATACATGAGATATCTTGAGGATGGTACCCAATTCTAAGCCCCAAATTCATTTAAACTTCTTATATGCATAGCTTGGAGGCAATTTTATGCAATATTTCCAGTGTGCCAGCATCCTGACTGTGGCATATATGAGCTCAAGTGTGGAACTATCCACATGTGACATCATGTCAGCACTGGATCAGTTTGGGTCCAGGCTCATTTCAGACTGCAGACATTCAGAATAGAGAAGCTTTGGAATATCTTATTAAAAGATAAGCTCTTAGAGGAAAGCTTTATAAACCCCAAGCAATAAGAGTTTAGTTCATCACCCACCACCATGATCTTGTAAACAATCCCTTACAAAGACAGGTAAACAATTCTGTTCTTACATAAGAGCAAAAGAGCCCATTTAAAAGTCCTGGACTCACCTGATCATTTGGAGTGCCAGAGTAAGCCCATTTCACCTTAGGGATGTGTAACAGTTGAATACAAAACCCAGGAAACGGAACAAGCCTCCCTCCAAGACCTGTCAGTGATATCACAGGGGCTGTAAGTATTCCCTACCTTCCTGTTGTCACTGCTACTCTATGGACACCTTCTGAAGCCGATCTCACCATCACTATGTAGCTTGCACATATCTAAAAGTGAACTCTGAAATCTCAAAGGAAAAAAATTGCATCATTTTATTTGTTAAATTTCATATATTAATAACAAAATTCTAAGGAATCAGAGTTAAAGATCCATGTAGGTGATTTCTATATAAAGATTTCAAACCTTAAAAAAATTATTTTTTTTCTTTCCACCCACAGGTCTCCCCACAGATAGAGAGCCCTGGCATTTTGGCACTCACTACCTGTGGGTGAAAATGCTGTGTAGTGGATTCATGATTCCCCACACTCATGATAATGTGTCCAGTCCAGTCTGTCCATTTTGGTGAAGAAGCTGCTGTTCTGTGTGAACATGCCCTCAGACCACCACTATTCTCCAAGTCACAGCCAAAGTCAAAGTCACCAGTGGTCCAAGTGTAGTTTAATCCAGGCAACTGTCCTATTGATAAATTTCCAAGTCAGAGACATATCATATATATAACGCTGATCAACTAAATGCTAAATTGTGGAAACCCTTACATTTCTTTCCATCAGTATTTTTGATATGCAGAGCCTCGGTCCTCAGTTTTGCTGGGAACTGTCTCTAGGAAACGGCAGGGTCACACCGCCTCATTTCCTCTTTCCTTTTTTCTGTCCCTAGGAGCATGAGCAGCTCACCTATTCTTCCACGAGGTCCAAGGCCCCCAGTGTCATCATCACAGGTCTCAAGCCATCCACCAAGTACATATTTCATATCCGAGTGAGGACTGCGACAGGATACAGTGGCTACAGTCAGAAGTTTGAATTTGAAACAGGAGATGAAAGTAAGTTTCACTAAAGGATATAAAGTAAGATGGTAATTTAGGACTATTCCAGTTAACCTGATAATTTAAAACCAAGTGTCCCAACTTTTAATGGCCCTTCTGAATGGGATGCAGTTCATATAAATACCCACATACTCATTTGAGTTACTGTTTTGATGCTAGTCATTGAATACCTCCTGATATGCCTTACTCTCAATCATGTGTCACAAATATGTCCCTTTATGCAGAATTGGTCAAACATGCTATTACACAGGATCTTAATGGATGGTGTGATTGTTCACCAGTCCTGGTATTATAATATAATCCTAACGAAAACTTGGAAGAGATCAGGCTGCAAACAAATGGTTTCAGCAGTCAGTTTAAAATATGCACGTTTGGCTTGTTGTTTCAGATCAATAAAAAACAGTGGTCAGGAGACACATTCCACCAACGTGTACATTACAAGATTAAATATAGATGCATAGGCTTTATGAGAAACTTGCATTATTTCCACAGGCTCAGCAGACTGAAAACCAAAACCTGAGATGAAGGGAGTGAAGTATGATATGCATTTTGAAATCTCTTATTCATTATAAATCTAGATATATTAGTGAATATAGAACTCCATCATTCTTTCATCTTTGTAGGTTACTAGAGAGTGGCCAACATTGCCATCCATGTCTAGTCACTTCAGCCTCTCTTGAAGCTTGGTCTGAGATGTTCTTTTCCTGTTCTATAATGACTCCTGTTTTCAGAAATAGTCCTACTTCACCCTCCCAGCCCTAAAAGCCTGCTTGACTCCTCTGTTCAGAATCAAAGCCATGTATACCTTCCTGGCACCTCATGAGAGTA